>JAOEGS010006719.1:0-70672 GCA_025447755.1 Corythornis vintsioides | reverse complement strand
CTGCATATTCTTACACTTCTTTTCTACTTTTTTTTTTTTTAAGTCATTGTTGTATTTATTTCTAGTAATTTTTTTTTTGTATTTACTGAATATGTCTGTGTTTCAGATGAACGTGCCATGCAGGGTACCTTCCATGGGATAAATAAAAATATTTGTTTTGTCTTCCCCTTATTTCCACCTTGCTCTGGTGGTGTTATCACAGTCCAGAGCATTTGTTTGAACTACGAAGTGAAGGATACACTGTTGGTTTGGACCAGCATAGTCATCCTTCTGGTTCTACTCCAGCACTGCTGAAATACTTTGCTGAATTAGGACCTTTGTGAAAATGCTTCTCCCATATCTCCTATTTGTGAGGACTTCTGCAAGTGGCTCCCTGCATTAGGCTCCCCAGTGCAGCCTGAAGAGAAGATTTATTCTGCAAGGTTAACGTTATTTTTCATTTAAGGATTACCATCATTTTTCATGTGAGGAGCTGCAGGCACAGTTTTTATGGGGTTAATTTCAAGCCCAGTATTGGAGGGGATGCCTGGAAGAGGCTCTGTGAGACCCACATTCAGTGACCAGTTCTCTGGCTAATGGAGCTTCACATTTTTGTGATTTCAGAACTACTTTAAAAAACAAAATGTTCCACGGTGAACGAGGATGTCTTCTAAAAGATGAATTCCAACATAGGAGCAAACTAACTGTAATTTTGTCTTTTTCTAAGGGCTTTTACTTCCTTTCAGATACAACTAAATGTAGGCTCTTTGTTGTGATTGATTTTGAAAAGAAGAGGTAAAAAGTTCTCTAAACAAATGAAGCTACTGTCCCTTCTGGCTGTATTCCTTCTCTACTCTATGCTAGGAGTTGGGCTTTCCATCTCTGTGTCCATCTTTTGCAACAAGTTATATTTTGCTTTTTGCTTCTTTGTTTTATTTTGCTTTCTTTTTTTGTTGTTTTTTTGGGGGGTGTTTGGTTTTATTATTTCTTTTTATTTTTTAGTTTAGTTTAGTTTTGGTTTTAAATTTATCCTTCTGTGACACCACTGAGTTTAAATGTCTATGGAGGTGGCTGTTTTCCAGCAAATCACACTGAATTCCCTCCTGCTGTTTGACACTCCCTGCAGGGTTTGTAACCTTGTACTTCTTGATAGTGCTTCTCAGAGAATGTAAAATCATAGAACCATGGAATGGTCAGGGTTGGAAGGGGCCTTAAAGCTGATCCAGTTCCAACCCCCTGCCAGGGCAGGGATACCTCCCACTAGAGCAGGGTGCTCAGAGCCCCAGCCAGCCTGGCCTGAGAAAACTTCCAAGGATGGGGCTGCCCCCACCTCTCTGGGCACCCTGGGCCAGGGTCTCCCCACCCTCCTGGGGAAGAAATTCTTCCTCAGGTCTGATCTGAATCCACCCAGCTCTGGTTTTGATCCATCCCCTCCAGTCCTGTCACTGCCCCACAGCCTAAAAAGTCCCTCCCCAGCTTTCCTGTTGTCTTGTACGTAGACATAGTCTTTGATCCAAGAGACTTGCAATCCAGATTTTCTAGAAAGAAAAAATGAACGTGAAAGAAGAAAAATGCATTTTAAGTACCTGCGTGACCTTTTGCTCACTGGCTGCTGGTGCCTTGCTTGTGCAGTGCATGGAATTCCCCCCAAGCGGGGACGGCCAGAAAAGGGGAAAAGTAACCTGGATTTTACCGCTGTTTCTCTCCCTGTCTCTCCAACAGCACTTTTCAGTACACACTGGAAGCTACTAAATCTCTGCGTCAGAAGCAAGGGGAGGGGCCCATGACCTACCTGAACAAAGGGCAGTTCTACGCCATCACTCTGAGCGAGACCGGGGATAACAAATGTTTCCGCCATCCCATCAGCAAAGTCAGGGTACTGTCCACTGCTTCCCCTTCCTACTGGCAGTGCAGTTCTGCAGATAAATACCATTGTGGTGCTTGGCTTTGAAGTTTGTTGGTTTGGTTTCTTTTCTTGTGGGAAACGACGTACTCCTGCCCAGTATAAAGGTGGGATGGTGCTACCAACAATGGTCTCAAATACTTTGGGGTGTTTTTTCAGAGTCTTATGATGAGTCTGAGGACTGGCAGAATGGTAATTGCACAGGTACTGCCCTTGACATTGGTGAACTTAATGCTATGATTAAAGAAAACAAATCAGAGCTGCTGCATCTCCTGTAAGTCCATCTTCACTCACTCGTGCACTTCAGCAGCTACTTTACAGTGCATTGCAGATTAAAGTGTGTGGTGTTTAAGCCATCCTGTGGCATAAATTATAATTAATTTACATCATTCAAGCTTTCACTTGATATTCACCCAGAAGTATGACAAAAACGGATGATTTGCATCTTGGATTCTGCAGGTAGAACTGGAGCTTAGTTATTTAGCAATATCTGCCAGGTGAACTGGCCTCCTGATTTCCCTGGTAATGTTTTTGAGTAAGCAAATCCTAACCCAGTAACCTTGGAATGAACAATGAGCCTCAGAGTAGCTGCGCTGCAAATTTCACCCTCAAGCTGGAAGGGCTGCATATATATGAAGCACCAAAAGTGTTTCCATCCAAATAAATGAAGTACCGTAAAAAATACTGTGACTTCAGTCAAAGGAGACAATGAAAGTCAGTGTTGGCAGTGAAGCAGAAGCCTGTACATTTCTGTCTTACACAAAGTCTATAGAGGCTCTTCATAAAGAGAGGTGATGCTCTGTAAACCTGAATGGCAGTTAATTTTTAGCCTGGCTTCCTAAGGACATGAGGCTTATGAAGGTGGTGTGTTGTTGGCTGAAGGTGATGTAAGACTGCTGCTGAAAAGTCCATTTTCCTGCTGGCTACCCATTCCTTGCCCCTTTGTGATGCCAGCTCTAGCAATTCTACAGCTGGAATGGGAGTCAGGAGCTCACTGTTCTGGCTGAAAACCAGTCTTCACAAGTCTCATTCACTGCACAGCCTCATGAGTTTTGAAGCTTCCAGAGGGGCAAGAGATTTTGAGGATATTAAACCTCTACAAGTACCATGTAAGTGGTTCACAGAGGACAAAGACTAATGCTGTCCTTGGTGGAAAATCTACTGTCTGCACTGCTGGATCTGGTTAGTGCATCAGCTGGGCAGCCAGTCTGCATGGGCATCACTGAGGACTCCACAGCAGGTGCTGCAGTAACTCAGCACAGGTGGTGTTGATGCTTGGTGGAGAAGGACATAGAGCATGAGAAGGGTTATGGTGGTGGTCATGAATCAGCCCTGATTGAGCCCCTCAGCTTATCAAACAGCTTGCTTGTTTTTATGAGCTTGGAGACTCAGGAAGGTTAAAGGAAGAATGGAAACAAAAGGGGGTATTTAAAAATGATTTTTTTTCCTCTGTGATTTCTTTTCACTTCAGTTTACCTAATTTGAGCATTCTTTCATTGTTTTGTGTTTTTTGTTTTGCTTGCCTGAAAAACAAGGCTTTTCAAGAAAGCCTTTATTACTCATGTGAGGTTTTGCATGAAGTTTCATCTGTTTCCTTTGAAACACATGGTTTAACAAAGAACTTGAACTGGAAAACTGAGCAGATCTTAGTAATCACCCTGAGTTTGTCATTAAATAAGTGTATGCTAGAGTCCTGCTTTTGAGAAGGGTATTTTGACTATGAACACTGAAACTGAACATGTGCTGCCTTCAGCCAGCAAGGCTAAGCTCTGTAACAGCACATCCTTAACAGTGCAGTGTCATCTTCCAGAGTGACGAGGACTGGGAGCAGAATAGGAATTGGGGATCCTCTGACTTTGAAATGACCACTTTTTACTTAAGGCAACATAGACTTATTCTTAAATTTAAGAATATGATACAGTTTTATTTGGGCTATCAAGACCATAATCCTAGGCCTGCATTATTTTAAAACTTGTGATTCTTCTGCCCTGAGATTTTAACTGCATTGCAATATTGGACTGGAATGAATAAACAGCTCTCTTCTGCAACCCAAGTACTGGGGGAGGGTGGTGACTGGATGAGCATTAGAGACATGTGGGAAGTTTCAATTTGTGTGTTTCTGACTGTTAATTACATATGAACTAATGCTAGTTCTGCTGATGTTCTTAGAGCGTGGTGATGGTTGTTTTCAGCGAGGACAAGAACAGAGATGAGCAGCTGAAGTACTGGAAATACTGGCATTCTCGGCAGCACACAGCTAAACAGAGGGTCCTTGACATTGGTGAGTGTGAAAAGATCTCCACATGTTTCAGGGAAGATTGCAGAATGTTGAAAGATCTGGTACCTTGCATAGGGATAAGGTGAAATATATTAGCAATGATTGCAAGACACCTTTTAGCAGTGGCTTGTCCCTGCTAGGATTGAGCCATGGGGTTTATGAAGGAGGATGGACTTCATCCAGAAGCAGTGGTCCTCAGTAGACACAAAGAAGAGCTGCCCCTTGCACCTCTTAAGTGTGTATTCAGTGGTGTTCCACCTTTGCTGCTGGGAAGTCAAGGTCTGCACGTCCTCAGGAGTGGCAGGGTGTTTGTTTCCTTCAGCTTTTCAAAGGCTGATCCACTCTTTGATCTATCCAATAACAGCAGCAGCCCACACAACAGTTCTGTAGCCAATCTGATGTGTCAGTGGGGCCTCAGAGAGCAGATGCCATCACTGCAATGACTGCCAGGGAGCACATGGGACAACCACACCTCTGCTTTCTGAGTGTTAGAAGTGAGGGGGAAGTGGGCTCAGCTGGGCTATCCCGCCAGACCTTTTCCCTTCATCCCTTTGAAGGTATTTACAAGCCCATCTGAGCCACAGCTGCCCTGTCCACATGCCTGGGAGATGTTAGCAGAGGAAGAACACATACCCTCTGCCAGGGAGCCTGAAGTTGCAATCTGTGGGAGTGTCTAGACATCAAGCACTTCTCCCCTCCCACGTGCAGTTTACACACGCAGCCATCTGCAGTGGATTCCAAAGAAGCCTGTCTTGTCTCCCCTGCCCGAGGGCACCAAGCCATCCGATGCAGGAATGGAGGGGGGAGAAAAGCAGGTTACTTACAGAGAGCACTGCAAGACTTCAGGGGTGACTGATCAGTGGACCAGTCCCTGAGTGATCTCATGCAGTGCCTTTAGACCTTCAAATGCTGCAGCTTCAGCCCTGGCTGGCATTATTTAAAGTCAAGTGTATTGGGTCAAAGCAGCTCTTCTCCTCCCGCCTCTTGTCTTAGCATCATAGTCCTGGCTGAACCGTTTCCCCAGATTAGTTTTTATTCTTTGTGGTAGTTCAGCCTGGGCCCTTCCCGCCCCATCAGCCCCGGGTCACAGAGCCTGCTGCAGTGAGCTTTACTGACACAGCACTGCCTGGCAGCTGGGGAACTGGGACAGCACACTCCACCTTTCCGGTGGAAATGTGCTCACAGTTGAGTTTTCTTGAGGACAACTGAAATAAGGCCCTAGCTCTTGCCAAGTACAGTGCTGGAGCCCAGCAGCCAGTCCAGCCTGGGCTGCCTCAGGAGCAGTGTGACCAGGAGATGGACAGAGGGGATTCTGCCTTTACTACCCTGCTCTGGGCAGAGCTCCCCTGGAGCCCTGTGTCCAGCTCTGGAGCCCTCAGCATAGGAGGGACATGGAGCTGCTGGAGCAGGACCAGAGGAGGCCACGGAGATGCTCAGGGGCTGGAACAGCTCTGCTCCCAGGACAGGCTGAGGGAGCTGAGATTGTTCTTGCTGGAGAAAAGAAGCTCCCGGGAGACCTTAGAGCACCTGCTAGTGCCTGAAGGGAGATGATAAAAAGACTGGAGAGGGGCTGTTTCCAAAGGTCTGGAGTGAAAGTACAAGGGACAATGGGTTTAAATGAGAAAGAAGTGGATTGAGATGAGAACTAAGGCAGAAGTTCTTTCTCAGAAAGTGGTGGCCGCTGGCACAGGGTGCCCAGGGAGGTGGTGGAGGCCCCATTCCTGGAGATAATTCCAGGTGGGGCTTGAGGAGGCTCTGAGCACCCTGCTCTAGTTGCAGATGTCCCTGCTCTCAGCAGGGGGGTTGGACTAGATGACCTCTGGAGATCCCTTCCAACCCAGACAAATCTATGATTCTGAAGTACATTTTGATTTCCTTGGGATGTACACTGCTGATATTGGGTTTACTAGAGCAGAATGGCTCCCGACTACATTTCCCATCAAGCTACATTTAGCAAAGTCTTCCAGTTTTAGTTAGAAATTTGCCCTTGTTTAATATGCTGTTTGTCAAAAAGAGGAAATAATTCCTATAAAGTCATTGTCTTGCATATCAAAAAATGCAAATTTTCTGTTTCTGTTAGCTCACAGCAGCAGAGGAGGCAAATCATAGTCACAGCAACAACTTGCAGATATTCTTGGATGTAAATGCTCTCTTAATCAGCCAAGGATCCTTCTTTAATGGTCTGTTGAGGGGAATAGGATGCACTTCTGCTTTTAAACAGCATGTCGCAGAGACACTCCACGAGATCTCTGTATGGCAGTTAAGGAAGCAGAGGCACGTGGTGGGGGAAGGGAGGAGTTGGTGGGATGTGAGGTTCTGACAGCCTTTTAGGAGAAGAAAACATGTGTCTTTACAAGACATCTTGTTCATGTCTCTCCAAAGTGCACCTACACAGCACGCCCATATGCAGCAGGCAGTTGCACGAGGCACTTTCTGGTGAATCATAAATTTAAGGGGTGGGTGGATGTGTGCACATGCATATTAAACTACTTATGTGTCTTCTAATTCCTCTCATTTGCATTCCCACACTGAATTTAGACAGGGAAGCCAAAGACTTCACTCTAGACAGGAGATCTGGGTTCATGATGGGAATGAAAAGCCTGCTTGCCCTCTCCAACACTGCTCACTTGCTGCATCACCAAGTGTCTTCTGCTGTTCTTCTGGTCAGAACGGTGGATTTTTACTGTATCCAGAATCATTCATATACCCCAGGCACACAGAAATGCCAACATCCCTGCCTTTCAGAAGAGAGAAAAGTATCCTGATTGCACTTATCAAAAGAATTTCCCATTTAAAATTGTTTTAAAACAGTTCTTACCTAGAAATTACTTTTTTAGAGACCAACAGTTATATTTTTAGAAGGGCAAAGGAAATGAATATTGAAACCATTTGTGTGTCTCATTGATAGAATACAAAAGCCATCCTCTTTCTAGAACTGATTATGAATCTAAGAGTCAGCGTGCTCCTGAAGCACAGATCTGGGCAAACATTAAATGATTGAGATTGCTGTATGATGTAAACTTAGCCCTCTAGCACTGGGGCCAATTTCAGCCCTTTTGAGGGATTCTAAGGAAATGTAGATGTCCCAGAGAGAGGTGATGCAGTTGCATGAACAATCTGGAAGTTTCTTTAATCGAGCAGATAAAAGGTCACCTTTGAAATTTGGACTTCCCCTCTCTTGCTCTGCATTCCTTCTGAAATGCTTATTGAGAATATTAACAGCCCTTTAGAAAGAAGTGAGAAGAAGGTGCAGACTTTGTAGTCAGACATTTAAAAAATACTTTTATTAAATGTTTGTTTGCTTGCTGTTTTAGTATCATGCACCCTTTGGAGAAAAGATCTTTGTGGGTTTGGTTCTTTGTTGTTGGTTTTTTGTGTTTTATTCTTAAATAAGAGATCCAGCATTCAGTGAAGTAATTCCTGTGAAAGCTGAAATGGCTGGGAAATGGACAGTACTGATTATTTCCTCCCATGATAGCTCCTAGTCTTTAGAAAGCTTCTTTAGGATTTACCATAATGTTGTTTATTTATGCAAGGTTTGAACAGTCCCTTTCAATGTGTCAATAGCTTTCAGTTAATTTTCCAGGTCTGGCCATTTCTTGGCCAAGCTGATGAATTCACCCACTTATTCCCACTGCATTCACACTGATTCCTTTTTGAGAGCAAGCTATATTTTGCAGGAACATAATCTAGTGTACTTTACATAGACTCAAGCTGCAGTATATTACATCTTTGCAATTAAGGTTATTAATAGTTCAACATAAGCAATAGTAGGGGTGGTTTTGATGCGTGAGACAACCTAGCTGAAAAAGCAGACATGTAGAAGAGAAAGTTCAGAGCTTTTTCATGAGACCTTTCTTTGTTATTTCTTACAGCTGATTACAAGGAGAGTTTTAATACCATTGGGAATATTGAAGAAATTGCATTCAATGCTGTGTCCTTCACTTGGGATGTCAATGAGGAGGCAAAGGTGAGGAAAAACCACGTCCCTGATATCCCTCTGTAAGTACCATCCATCCTTAGTCACAGCCCCACTTCTCTCCTTTGTAGCAAAGAACAAGAAGGGTAAGTGGAGGTGAGTGAGCTCTGCCAAGCCAGGCAAACCCTGGGCTCTCACTGGCCCCAGGCATTGTGGCCACCCCTAAGAGGCAAGATGGCACATAATGGCTGTTGGGATGGTGCTGCAGTCACACCTTTATCCCTGACAAGTAGAGATGGATTTCTGAGGAAAGCCTCTCACAGGGTTCTTCTTGCTTCTTGTGGCCCCTTGGTGATTCTCCATTTAAAATATGCCCAGCCTGAGAAGCTGTCAAAGCTACTTGCCCAGTCAGTGTAGGACACAAGGTGAATGTTTTCTTTCTCTAGATTATCACCTTCCTTCCCACACTATGAACATCTCCAGCAATCAGTGCTCTGTAAGCTAGACTGCGACTTCCCTTGTGTGGGTGCCATTCGTTTGGTGGAGGTACACAGGCTGTCCTTGCAGTTGGGAATGAATGTACTTTAAAGGACTGGTTTTGAGGACTTCCTCAAATGAATGTACTTTAAAGGACTGGTTTTGAGGACTTCCTCAAAGGTGCTTCCTTTTCCCTATTTTCCCTTTACTCTTTTCCATTCTTTTCTCTTTTTCTTTTCCCTTTTTCTGACGCGCTTTTACATTTGGGAATCTGCCTGCTACATTGGACCTAAAAACCAGTACAGCAGAGCACCTTAATGAGTTTCTTAAGGATAAGGTTATCCAAAGGGTGGCAGGATTGTTCAGCTGCTTGGAGTGCTGCAGGACAAATGAAAAGGTGCCGGCAGCTACAAGAAGAAATAGGCCCCCAGAAAGCAAACAAGGAGGGAAATGGGCTGTGTACAGTGAGTGGGGGTAATGCAGGACTCTCAGGGATGTAGAAGTAATGATCAGCAAACACTGTTGAGCTTAGAAAACTCCTGATACTGTGTTCATTTTGAATATTTGCCCAGTGTTCAAGTAAAGCTTAGAATCTTTCAAATGCAGCCACATCTCCATGCATGATCCCCTACCACATTTCTAACAGAGCATGGGATTGTGTCAAGAGCACAGAGCACAGGTTGGTGGCATTAACACTCACTGCCTGACCTGCTGACTGAAGGTGCTGAGCTTTGTAGTAACAGGGATTTTCATCTCTGATGCACACACTACTCCACTCTGGTGAGACCCCCCTGGAGCTGTGTCCAGTTCTAGGGCTCCCAGTACAGGAAGAATCTGGATGTGCTGGAACGTGTGCACGAGGATGCTGAGAGGCTGGAGCAGCTCCTGTGAGGACAGGCTGAGAGAGTTGGGGGTGTTCAGACTGGAGAAGAGAAGGCTCCAGGGAGACCTTCTGGTGGCTCCCAGGATCTAAAGGGGCTCCAAGAAAGCTGGGGAGGAACTTTTTAGGCTGTGGGGCAGTGACAGGACTGGAGGGGATGGATGAAAACTAAAGCTGGGTGGATTCAGATTAGACCTGAGGAAGAATTTCTTCCCCAGGAGGGTGGGGAGACCCTGGCCCAGGGTGCCCAGAGAGGTGGGGGAAGCCCCATCCTTGGCAGTTTTTCAAGCCAGGGTGGCTGGGGCTCTGAGCAACCTGCTCTGGTGGGAGGTGTCCCTGCCCTGGCAGGGGGTTGGAACTGGATCAGCTTTAATGTCCCTTCCAACCCTGACAATTCCATATTCTATGATTTTAAAAGAATAGAGCTCTCAAGAAAGACAATAATTGTGAAAACTGCCCAGCTCTCAAAAGCTGGCCTTGGTAAACAGAGTTGTACTTGTCCTTGTTGCTAATGGTGCTGTATTTACTCAGATAATGATTGCTTGCTCACTGCTCCAGATAGCCCCTGTTACGTGGCTCCAGTGCAGAGTGCAGTGGTATGTTGTCCTCTGTAGTCACAACAGATGCCCATTGTGTGCACGTGATCCTTCTGCAAGCAAAGAGAGCAGAGGCTCAGGATCTCCAGCACAACACACTTTCCCTGGGACCTTTACAGAAGCACTACTAGGGCTAGAGCATGGGCAGTCTTGTCCCACCACCATCTGCATTGCCAGGGCTGGCAGCTCTTTAACACACTGTGGTTTATGGCTCCAGAGCAGATTTAGCAAGACACTGTGTTGATCTAGGAGCAAGAAAGTCACATCCACTGATGCCAGGTGCCATCCTTGGCCATTCCATTGCAGTCTCACACCATGCATGTGGCTCTTGCCTTGGGTGCCAGAACATCAAGAACACAAGTCTCACAATGACCACTGGTAATATAAGATTTTAAAACAAGTCTCTTATTGTTACTGGATTTAAAGAGTGTTGGGAGTGAAATTAAGAAAGCCACTTGTATTTCTGTAGGAAGCAGTCATTAAAATGCAAATTGGCTCATGCATATTTATTTTGGAGAGTAGTTATCAAATGTCTGATCTTTTAGGAGCTTGAATTGCTAATTGCTAATATTGATAAAAGTAAGAGGATGCAGAACTTGCTTTGGGATTGGTCTGTCAAGCACAAATCAGGCTGTACCTGGAAACTTCCCACAGTGCACTGAAGTGATTCCCTCCCCACACACGTGCACAGGTACCCACAGCTTGCTCCCCTCGGAGAGTCTAGTGCAATAACCAGTTGCTCTGGGTCTGGGGATTCCCACAGGGTGCCCATGTGGTGTTTGGAGGCTCTGAGGCATGTCACTGAAGGCTGGTTTGTCCTCCAGCAATTACCTCATCCGAAAGAGATGAAGAATTTTAAGGCCTAATTACAGGCTCTTTTCTTAGGCTTTTTGAACGATGATCTTTCAACTGGCTCCATTGTTTCTGCTCAGTGTTGTTTTCCCTTTTCACCACAACTTCAAGATTAAAACTTAACCTCGCAGGCACAAAGACCTTTCTCTTCTGAGTCAGACAAAAGCAGCACAGAGCAGTTCTTTCCAGGGCCTCAGAGATGTGAATGTGATGAAGCACTCCACTGGCCCAGGAAGAAATAAAGAAAAGAGACCAGTCTTTGAAAGTGCAGAGGGGAATGATCTGGAAAAATCAAACAAAAGAAGCAGAAAGCACCTAATCAAAAACCACCTGACCAAATAGCCTCTCCTGGGAGACTAAAGCCTGCATCTAGGAAGACTTATCTGGAGCATCAGATATCTCACTTCCCACTTCACCTGGAGAGTAGCTGATTTAAAGCCAGAGTTCTCCTCCCACACAAGCAGAGCAGTACCCTCCTCCTGGGAGCCCTTCAGGCTGAGGGTGTAACAGTGCTGGAGTGACAGCCAGAGCTGCCTGCTGACGACTGGCAAGGCAGCATCTCAGCTGGATCTTGGGCTTTCAGACAGTACAGCCAGAGGTCTCTCAATCACCTCAGTAATGAGAAGGGAACTGGAGCGTGGGCTCCAGCTCCCTGTTCTTGGGCTCTCATCTTCTGACACGACAGTGAAGAGGGAATCTTGTGCTGCATGTGTTCAGCTGTGGGATTATCACCACTGCTGTCTGGGGATGAGGGCAACAGCACTAAAGGCAGAAACACCACTCGACTGGGGGTTCCTTTGCTGTGTCTGGTGACGTTGGTCTCCTGGTCTTCTGGCAGAGCAGAGTTTGGCCCAGCACATCCTTAGCTTTTCCTTGGAACAGCATCCATTTCTTCTGGGGCTGTTGTCTAGAGGTCTCCTTGGGGCTTGTCGTGCAGAGCAGGATACAGGGAAATGAGGGGAAGTGTCTCCAGTCTCTTCTTGATGCCTCCCTGAGGCAAAAGCACACTACAGAAAGGAAGCAGAGGTAGGGCTCTAGCCTCTGACCATCCTCATGGCCCTTCTCTGGACACATTCCAGCACCTTCAGATCTTTCCTGTACTGGGAGCTCCAGAACTGGATGCAGGGCTCCAGGGGGTCTCACCAGAGTGGAGCAGAGGGGGAGAATCCTCTTCCTTGACCTGCTGGCCACACTGCTCTTGCTGCAGCCCAGGGTACAATTGGCTTTTTGGGCTGCAAGACCTCACTGCTGGCTCATGTTGAGCTTCTTATCTGCCAGCACCCCCAGGTCCTTTTCTTCTGGGCTGCTCTCAAGCCAGTCACTGCCCAGTTAGTTTGCAAAAAAAAAGGTAATTAAGAACTAGAACTCTCCTAGTTGAGAATATCTTGGTCAAAAATC
The DNA here is from genome assembly GCA_025447755.1 of Corythornis vintsioides. Classification (NCBI taxonomy): domain Eukaryota; kingdom Metazoa; phylum Chordata; class Aves; order Coraciiformes; family Alcedinidae; genus Corythornis; species Corythornis vintsioides. The sequence continues at coordinate 58,390 of JAOEGS010006719.1, read as the reverse complement.
ATACCACCTCTTTGAGATATGTCTTGTCTCCAATTAATACTTTGCTAATTTAAAATGGTTAGGATGATGCTACTTCTGAAACAAATCCATTCATTGTATAACTTTATGGAAAGCACTTTGTAAACTTAAGTTCAGCGGTGAGACTTCAGCAAACAGTTACTGATGAGAAATGTCACCTTAAAGCAGACAAAAACCACTTTTCAGTGGCATCAAGAAGTTGCTGATCTCTGCTGAGCATTGCAACTTGGACATGCAGTGTACAGACATGCTGGTGTTATCCAGGCAGGTGCTGGCACATGGTTTTTGGTATGTGCAGGAGTTGTGTGCTGCCCAGTTGCAGTCATTGTCCTGCTGTATTGAACTGAAAATGGAGATCTTTAATCCAAAGCATGCTGAAGCCTCTGGGAATCTTTCCAGTTATCTAATGAGTTTTGGCATAGCCCAAACAGTAATAAGCTGTTTTCAATAACTAAGTGATTTGCAGGATTAAGTTCTTAGGTATTGTGGGCCAAGGTGAGCTATGATTCCAGTGGGCACAATGGTAAAATCAGGCTGATAGAGCAGCACAGTCTCCAGAAGTTACTTGTATTGTGACAATCCATATTTCTTTAACATTCCAGTGGTAGTTAGGATGGGTTTTGACTAGTGTAAGAATTACTTTGTTGTTAATTATTAGTTTACCATCCTAAGTTACATCAAATTTCATTAATTAGAGAGGAAATTTTCTCTTAAAATGTTGGAGGAAAAAATACTTTAATTTTGGAGAGGTAGTACCAGAAATTATATGATTAGACTTGGCAGCCACTTTAATAAACCACGCCTGTGTGTACAAGTGTGCATATATAGAGATATATATATATATATAGATGTATATATGTATGCCAGGCGTGCATACAGACACGTATATATTAAAGAAGAGTTAAGCTGTGGTAGCAAATGATGTTGAAATTTGAGTGTATACAAATGATTTGGTAAGTATGCATCTGGGATTCGAGGCAAATGGCATTTTTATGTAGTTGCCAGGGTGTGGTGTGGGTTGAGGAAGCTTCAAAAGAGAAATGTAAACATTTGCTGGAGACATTGGTATTGAAATAAGACAAAGGCCTTACCTTTGTATGGGATTTATAAGGTAGATGGCTGGCAGGAGAAACTATAAAAGCACAGTTTTTGTGTATATGGGGAATGGGGGGGTTGATGTTAGTTGTTTAAGAGGTAAGTCATTTATTTAACTCTTTGTTGGTACAGGCTGGAGGGATGAACCCTTTTAAAACAGGATTTTCTAAAGCACCTGGGCATGGATTCTCTATATTGCCAGTATTCATCAGAAAAAAATGGGTTTAAGTTTCTGATTTTGTGCTGTAACAGACTCTTCCCTTCCTTCTGCCCTTGGCTCTTTCTGAGAGCCAAGAAATGTAAAGAGTGATGCAAGGCTTACGTTGGAAGTTTCATAGCTGGAGACCTTTATAGAGACCACAGCAGGGCTGGTGCTGGCTGGAAGAGCTGATAAAAGGGGAAATGCCTTTCTGAGCCCTGCTTTCTCCTGCTGTGTTTGTGTCTTGTACTGCACTAATTATGCTGCAGTGTTTAACAAACAGTGATTCACGTAATAACAGCTACACTGTGGAGGAGCACCTTCCCTGGAAGTGAGGGTGCTATTTTAGAGGTGCTGTGTAACAAACAGAAGAGTCGTCCTTATCTTAGGCCACTTGTGAAACTTTCTCAGCCATCAAATGTTTCTCCAAATGAGTTTTTCATTGCCAGTGGCATGCCTGAGCTGGAGACTGGATGGGTGGGACTCTGTCGTTAATTGCTCTCATCTAAGATTGCTGACATAAAACACAAACTAAAAAGCCATCACTGTAACAACTCCAGTATATTCCTGATAGCAAAACATTGCAGCAGTCCAGTTTGCACAGGAAAAAAAGAAGAGTTAGTAGATGAATTTAGGTGCAGTCATGGTCAACATGCATTAAAATAGTTCTAAGTTAAGTGTAGACAGGCACCTGGGGAAAAAAAACCCTACTACTGCTACTGTCATTTCTACTTAAGTCTACTGTGCAAGAAACCAGAGCAAGGAGGCTCTGAAACCTGGGTGTCTTTCGAGAGCAGCAGAGTGGGGCTCAGTCTTTTTGAGGCTTGAGTGTTGGGGATGGGGGCTGCAGAGGAGGGAGGGGTGGGAGTTGTGAAGGGCAGCACAGGCAGGTGAAAATCCCTGGTACTCAGAGCAGGGACCTTTCCTCAGCCGTTGCTCAGGGCAAGCAGAGATTTCTGGTCAGAGCAGGGAAAAACCTGCTACTAGCAATTCAAGTAAAAGAATTTAGGCTCCCTTCCCCTTTCTTTGCACACCCCCCATCTTTTCCAAAGGCAGAGTTGTGCTTTACAGGAAAGCCAAGGGAAGAGTGTGTGGAGATAAAAAAAATTCCCCCATATAAATGATCTGTGCTAATTGGAATCCATCTGTCTATCTGCAAGGTGCAAATTATTTGACAGAAAGTGTAGTGCACTTCATGCACCTGAGTGTACAGCCACTGCTCCTCAGAGAGATCCTGACGTATTGCAGTGTCAGAAGGATGGTGTATCCTAGGGCATCAGTCTGTTATTCATGCTGAATAATCTGTTACTGCTGGACAGGGACTCTTGGAATGATGAAGTCTGGCTTCCCCAGCTGCTTCTGCTCTGCTCAGTGTTTCTGGGGGCAGTGGGAGAGATGACATTGGTTTAAGATGGGAAAAGATCTTTTTTTTTTTTTTTTTTTAGAATCATAGAATGTCAGGGGTTGGAAGGGACCTAGAAAGATCATCCAGTCCAGCCCCCTGCCAGGGCAGATTTCCTCTCAACTGAGTGTGCAGCAGCTGTGGTAAAGGCACAAGCTGGGTAGGTGCAAAGTCCTGTGCATCCCCTCTCCCATTTTCATGTAGGGTTTGGAGATGCCTCCGCAGCAGCACAGCATGGGCTAAAACACAGCAGGGCCAGCCTCTGGTTGATGCCAGCCCTCATTCCACTGCTGTGTTCTCACACACTCTGAAGCACTGCCCTGACACTGTAAAGGGGTCTGAAGGCAAATGAGAATTCCCACTGCTGTGTTTCAAAGGCAAATGCACCCCTAGCCACACTCACCTTTGGAGCTGGAGGAGACAGGGCTGTAATTTGAAACAGAAATAACACTATCAGCTTGGGAATCAAAGTTTCACCTAGGGCCCTTCCCTGCCTCCCTCCTCTCCCCGCAGTTAAAGTTCAACTATTTCATTTGTAAATGCAGCTCTGTGATACCATCAGCAGCATAAATATGGAGGGACCATTAGCTCAGTCAGGCAAACAGGCTGCTCTGGCTCCATCCTGAAACCCGACTGCAGCTCAAGTAGCCCCCAGCAGCCCTGCCCCACACCTTCTGTGTTCTCAGTTGCCTTTCCCTTAGCAGGGAAGCTGCAGTCGAGTCACTTGCCTGTTGTTTTTCCCCTCTTTGTGGACTGGGGAGGGATTCCTTCATCCTCTCCCTTCCAGAATCCTCCCAGACCCCAGGGGCCTGTTGGCTTCTCCTTTGCTTGCTGAGGTGTGCATCACCTCTGCTGGAGAGACCTCACAGATCCCTTCCTGAGTGTGCCTCATTCTGCTGGAGCAGGTTTCACACCCTCCTGGGTCAGGAAATACCTGCTGCTGGTTCTTTCTCTGCCCTTTTCCTCAGTTCAGTCCAGGGGCTTATGTCTGTTTGTGGTTTTGTTTGTTTTTCTTTTTTCTTTTTCTTTTTTCTTTTTTTTTTTTTTTTTTTGTTTTAATTGTTTTTTAAACAGGAAAAGTAAAAAGGAGGATCAGGTTAAATACATAACTATATGTAGTGCATGTATTCCTCGCTGGGGAAATGGGATCTTTAATCCAGTTGCATCTCTCAGGTGTCATGCACACCATCCTGACTGAAAGCTAGCAATGGTATTTCAGTTCACCATGTTTGCTGTGCATCAGAACAGTCCGTGGGAGACTTGGTGGTGTGACACCCTTCTCCCAGGTCCTGTGCAAACACATGGCAGGTGGAACACACCTTGTCCCCTGGTACCTATGGAGATGAGAGGGCAAGAGGTGACTAGTGCCTATCAAATGACATCAGTGGATGCAGAAAGCAAGCACAAGATGGGTTTCTGAAGCAAAGGCAGGTGGGCTTGTCAGGAACCAAGGGCAGTGTCAAGTTGTGTGGGTGCTGCACGGTCTGAGAAGAGGTAGGATGTAGTTTTGTAAATGTTTCAGAAACTCCTGGTTTGAAATACAGTGAGAGAGGTTTTGAAACTGAGGGAAGATAGTGAAGGACCCTTAAAGTGAAGATCAGGAGTGTCTGTTGATGGGATGGGGGAAAGGGAATTGACAGTGAGAGTGTAAAGAAAACTGGCAACATTCATAATAGGGTAGGACTTCTTTCTGACCACACTGAATCTCAACTGTGGACTGTCAGAAGAACAAGCCAGGCCAAAAGACAGCTGGAAGAGAACGCTGCAAGGTGACCTTGCTGTCTGTGTTATCACACAGTGCAAACACACAGAGCAGCTTTGTAGAGTGAATCTGACATCCACGGGAGACACGTTTTAGGGGGTTTTATCTGAGATTATCTTTAGTCAGTTCCCAGAACCTGAGTGACCATGAGCAGCTGGAGCATGTCAGGTGTTCTCCTAGGACATCTCTTCTGGGCTGACTCTTCCAAAAAGAATCCAGCTCATGCACTGAGTTCTCTGGTGTGGAACAAAGTGGGGTAAGTTGGGACAATCAAATGATTCACTTGCAAGTGTGAGCAACTGATCCAAACTGAAGTTAAGTTAGACATTTTTCCTTCTTCCCAGCATAGGAGCATCTTTGCTGGACTTAGGGCAGAAGTGAAGTGTGTGATTTGTCAGTGTGGGTCACAGCTGAATCAAAGGGTTGGGGTTTTTTTAGGGAGTGGGGGTGTGGGTGGCACCTGCTTTTATTTCCCATTTGTGGTCACGTGTTTCTGAGAGTTTAATGAATTGTTTTCACCACTTTTAAGAAGTAATCTCTCTGGCACACAGATTTTCATCACCGTGAATTGCTTGAGCACAGACTTCTCCTCACAGAAAGGAGTGAAAGGGCTCCCTTTGATGATTCAGATTGACACCTACAGCTACAACAACCGCAGCAACAAACCCATCCACAGAGCCTACTGCCAGATCAAGGTTTTCTGTGACAAGGTGAGTGGCAAGCACCATTACCATGGATTCCTCAACACACAGTTGATTATCACTGTATTTTAAACCTAATTACATGTTTGGGATTTTATTTTCCCCTAAAGAATCGTGTCTTGTTGAAGAATTTGGACCAGTTGTATTCTAAACCCAACAGATTACTGTAATTATTTAACTGCTTTTCAGCCTTTTTGGGCCTGATTCCTCTGTTTGTGAGATACAGCTGAACTGTTTAAGGACATAAGTCATGATGACATAACTTTAAGTCATAAGTCATGATACAGGAATATAAAAAAAAGTCATAGGAAGTAACATGAAGATTGCTACTTGGAAGGTGAGTGCTGACCACCCAAGCAGCCAGGACAGGTAACAGAAACCTCGTGGAGAAGTCTGATAGAAAAAAAGCATCTTTCAGAAAGGCCTCCTAAGCTCTTTTTTCTGATACAATGGAAAACAGTGAGTCCCAGTGATGCAGCTGAAGTTTTTTATCCCTTTGCTTGGTAGCTTCAGTGAGACTTTTCTTATCCCTTTTTCTTGGAAGCTTCAGTGAGACTTTTATGTTGCTAGGATTTTCTTATTAAAAGTGAACTGCAAAAAATCCTTTAGCCATTCCCATTTTGCAATTATTTCTTTTTCCTTTTTTTTTTTTTTTTTTTTTTTTGATGACTCCTTTTGCAAAAATTGGCTTCTTTTACAGTGGATTTCCCCAATCCTTGGTGAGAATTGCTAAGATTTTTCAGCACCAAAGCATAGATCATGCCTTGGTGAGTCTGACAGCATCATGTCTTCTGCATATAGCACTGAGTAGGAACAGGTACTCAGAAATGTTCCCTCAGTGATGACTTTCAGATGTGTGACCATGTTTCAGTTGTGTTTAACACCTGCCAGCCAGCAACTTTAACCCTCCTGGGTCAGGGGGAGAGCTGATGCTGATGGAATAAGCAAGGTTCAGGGATTCAGGAGCTTAAATCTATTTAAGTGACTTGGAAATTTATCCAAATTAGTCTTGTCTTACAGGTGGGAACAGGAAGACAAAAGGCCATGCCTCAGGCAATACGTAGCATTAACTTTTTAATGCAAGGGTAAGAGTTCAACCATTCCAGGTCTCTGTGCTGCTGCTCCTTCCCCTTTTTCATCTCATTCCCTGGTTGCTGTCTTGACAAGGGGATCTTGAGGGCTAATCAGCTAGTGGAGCAAAAACTTGGGAAGTAATGAAAGTAAATGTATGCACTGAGCTCTTCTTGCAGTCAAAATGTTAGGCTTTTAATTGTAACTTTGAATGTCAAATATTTAGAGATTTGAAGTTACAGCTGGATGTTAAAAGCTCAGTAAATATCAAAGTAACAAGTCGTTTTCATCTGCCTGCTTTTGAAAAGCAATTAGAAAAATCGGAATTATTAAAAAGAAAAAAAAGGAAGGAAATTCAGAGCACAAACTCATCAAGGGTGACCTGTAGACACAACTGGTGGAGATTTTGAATAATACATGTTCATTGCATCTGTTGGCTTGATTGGTCCTTCACATACCCGGCCTAGAAAGCAGGAAATGGATGTCTTTTAACCAAAACTGCCTCAAAGTAGAAGATCAGAGGGGTAGCTAAAGCACCATCTTCATCCAAACTGTGTTTAAGGCTGGAACTGGAGGGCTCAGGGGTGTACTGACAATGGGATATAGAGCTGTATGATATAAATGTATACATGCAGACACACACACAGGGCTTTTTGACTTAAAGCAGGGCTGAATAGGAGTTGAATGAGCATGAGGGAAAAAGATCAAAGTCAATCCACCTGACAATTTGTGCTAATTAGCTCTTGGGAATCCAAGACTGAGACCCTCTTCTCAGCTCGTGCTGCTGCTCTCTCACAGTGCTTTTAAAGTAAAAAAGGTGGGTTTTTTTCTTTAAGTATTAAAGAAGTGTCTGGGGAATTTCCACCCGATGGTGGCACTGGGAGAATTCCTTGTGCTCAGCAGCTGGTCGGGCTGAGTATCCTCGTGTTTCCAAGGAGGCAGAATCAAACCTGGGTCCTGGGTGAGGAGCTTCTAAATGGAGGGTCCTGGCTCAGTTTCTCGTCTGAGATTTGCCCTCTAGTGACCAAGGAGGGGCTTGCTGCCTGCTTGGGAAAGGCCCTGAGATGCCCTACCTCTGTCATGATATTTGCAGAAGAATTATGGGGCCATTTAAAAATAGACAAACCAGCAACCATATCATAATTTTTATACGTTCAAAAAGTGCAGATTGCACCTTTATGCCCCAGACTGACAACTACAAAGAGAAGCTGGTGGGAAAAGTGCCCGATTTATTACAATCAACTGGAAATGCACAGTAAATTCCTCCCACCAAAGTACTGAAGTGTATCTCAGACTGAAGTGTGGAAGAAAAAAATGTTTCTGTGCCTGACAGTGTTCATACAAATGGTTTATCTGCAGTGGTAGTGCCTCTAGGACCAGTAGATGTGTTTGTATATTAACTTAGATAAATCACAGGTAGAGGTGACCAGTTCTTAAACATTTGCTGATAAATTAGTGTCCTCCAGCTGAAACACAGCATAGCTGTTCTGGAAAGAGTACCTGAAGAAATAAAGCTGTATTTAGCTAAGTGGTACAGATTATCTGTATTTTAGTATTTACTCAGGCAGTTGCTTAAACTTAGCATTTATGATGAACTAGAGAACAACACCAGCTCAGATGCAGTGTGTGCTCCGTGACATTAATGCATGGAAAGAAAGGCTGCAGAGGTTGTGATCATGTGCTTGCTCCCTGATCATTCTCCAGTCTTTTATCCCTGTTTATTTTCCAGTAGGCAATCTTCAAAGCAACTCTTGCAGTGCACATCTTGTTTTCTCAGTGCTAATTCTCTCTGCCCTTGCAGTCTTTTTCTCATGTGCAGATCTCTGGTGCTGCATTATGAGAAGATAATATAATTTTTATTCCTTAAGTAGGTTGTCAGGGAAACTTGCTACCAGGCCTATTTATATTTTGCAAGATGCTTTAGCCACTGCATCTAAAGGAAGTAGGGATTCAGAGATAGTTTGATATTCTGTGTGTGATGAGCTTTGCTGAAAGCAAGCAGAAGCATTTGACTTGGTACATACTGTAAGATACTGATCCAAAATGAAATACATTAATTCTGTTTCCTTTACGCTGAAGATAATGTGTAGTGTTTGTTTGGAATATATATGGTTCCTGCCTCCTTGTCTTCAGTATGGATCATATAGAGAAAATAGATTATTATGAGGTATTGAGCAGCACTAATTGCCTGTTTAATTTTCAGAAAGGAACCTACAGCAAGGTGGAGAGGGACTGCACAAGAGTGGCCAGTGAGAGGGTGAGGGGAAATGGTTTGGAACTTGAGGGGAAATGGTTTGGATTGGATCTTAGGAAGAAGTTGTTCAGTTTGAGGTGGTTTGACTCTGGAACAGATCGCCCAGAGGGGCTGTGGATGCCCCTGGGGGTGTTCAGGGCCAGGCTGGATGAGGCCTTCAGCAACCTGCTCTAGTGGAGAGGTGCCCCTGCCCCTGGTGGCAGCTTGGGTTTGATGATCTCCAAAGTTGCTTCCAGCCTGAGGCATTCCATGACTCCATGAGCTTTGGAGAGAAGGCTGAAGGCTATGGGCCTGCCCTGGCTTCTGGGCACCACAGCTGCTGCTGTGAAGTAGCTGTGGCACAGATAAGCCCTGTCAGGTGGGAATGGCTGGCCTGCTCAGAGATTGCCCACACCCCAGAGGACTTGGAGCTGTCTCACCTTGAATGAATGAAGACAAAGCTGTGAGGCTTTACCAAGTTCATAGTTACAGAGGTTACTGGAGAAAAATCAGTAAAACATACTGTGTATAAAAGCCTGAGTCCTCCTCAGTTTCTGCTTTCCTGAGAGGAAACTTGTGCTTATGGCTGCACATGAAAGGCTCTTCTTGGTTCATCCAGCTACCTGTGAGCAGCAGAGTGGTCACACAGAGGGCTGTGGGCACCCAGCAGAGCAGCACCAGGCTCTCAGGGGTGTGCCTTCTGCAGCACAGCGCCTGTGCAGCCTTGGTTTGCTCCTTTTTGCCACAGAACAGGTGGCCTCTAAAGACACAAATGTGCACTGAGGAGGAATTTTGGTAAGGGCTTGACTCTAAATCCCTTGGCTTCTGTGGTTGAGCTCGGTGGCAACTGGACTGGGGCCTGGCTCTGGAGGCAGTGTTTCTGATAGACACCTTCATGTGTTCTAAAGAGCTGTGTCCTCCACTTCTTTATGGAAATCTATTGATAGATCACAACCTTCATCTTTCCTTGCATTCTTCTCAAGCTTGGTTCACTGGCTCATGTGATAATTTTGCCATCTTGTGTGGATATTTGTGGCTTTCTTTACCTCCCTCCCCCCTTTCTTTAAAAAAAAATAAATTCTAATTTTGATTTGGAAAAAACCTTTAATTTTGCATGGTGACCGTCTGGGAGCATATGAATTTTTAATACCCTTCACAACATGACTATTCATATTTATAAATTAAATCAGGAGAACTTCAAAGGAGGTGTTGTTGCTTTTTATGTCAATAACAAGTTTTAGTTTCTAAACTTACTGAGAGTGTATTTACATAACAGAAGCCTGCAACTTCCCAGGAGTTCCTGAGGCCTAACAGGGCAGTGGTATGTTGCTTTCCAGTTTCTAGAGGGCTTCCCCTTGTTTGAAATGCCTGTATTTTTTAGTAAGAGCCCTTGCACTGTTGGCCAGCTCTCAGTGTAGTCTTCCTGCACTGGCAAGTCTCGGAGGCCTCTGCAGAGCTGGCCACACTGGAGAGGCCCACCCCAGACACGGTGAGTGGAGGGGAGCTTAGGGAGAAGCTCAGCACAGGCATGAGCTAAGAGGACAGAAGCCCTGTGAGTGTTTCACTCCGTGCAGAAGTGTTTGGACTTGAGCTCTCCACCCATCACAGAGGCTTGGGATGCCCTTTGAGCAGCCTGGGGTGGCACCAGCCTTGCTGCAGACTGCACATGGCCTGAGCTGTCCAGCCCGTCTCCTTCCAGCCACCATCTGGCTCTGTTCCTTCTGTCCCCGGCCCTGGGGGCTGCTGGATGTGCCAGCCTGAGTTTGAGGTGATCCGTGTGAGGCTGGCATGTGCCCAGCAGTGTGGCCAGGTTTCTCTGGAACTCCCCACTCTGTTGAAGTGTTTCTTGTGCATCCATTGCTGCAGTTCCAGGCATCGCAGTGGTTGCTCTTTGGTTATATCTGTGGGTTATCTTTTTTTTTTTGCCTCAGGGAGCAGAAAGAAAAATCCGAGATGAAGAGAGGAAGCAGAACAGGAAGAAAGGCAAAGGGCAGGCATCCCAAGCCTCTTGTAATAACTGTGAGTAAGATAGATGGTCCTTTCTGGCTTGGGGTTGTCACGCTTTGCTTGCCTCCTCTCATAACCATGACGCTTTGTGATCCTCTTAGCAGCTGAAGGGAAGTTGAGTACACTCCCCCTGCAAAAAAAGAGTGATCTCACCTTCTTCAAAACAATGGCTGACCTGGATTCCCAGCCAGTTCTCTTCATCCCAGACGTTCACTTTGGAAACCTACAAAGGACTGGACAGGTAGGAAATGACGAGTCGATCAGGTGCCCAGCACCATCTCACTGCCTGATGCTTTGAGGCAGGTTTTAGGAAAAGAAATCACTGTTCCTGGGGGCTGCTTGTGTCAGCTCTTGTGGTAAATGCAGCTCTTGGTGAGTCACTTAGAAAAGATTTTACAAGAGACAAGAGCCTTTCCAAGTTCTGGGTGTGAAAAAGGAGTTTACACTTCATTAACAGCTGACTAGTTTGTGTTTGTTATGGGCTTGCCTTTCCTTTGGTTGGAAGAAAGAAGGGAATAAATAGTCAAGAATTTTGAAAGAGAAGGTTGATTTGTCACTGAAAGAAATGTGCAGTTGGGCTTCATGAAACGAAGTGCCACCTTGTGGCAGCAGAGATTCCCCTCCCCGTGACAACTGGATACAAAGACCAAGCTCCATGTAAGGTCAAGAGTAGACTTACTGAGCACCACTGCCCATTTCTGTCAGCATCACCTAGAGATCTGGGAATTCCTTGGAAGAAAATATTTTTCCTCTGCAGAGTAAAAATCTGTCACACTAACACTAATAACCAGTCGTCATCACCAGGGCATCTGAGGAAAGACTTTGCTCACTTGTCTAAGATCTACTTTATTGCCTGCTGGGAAGTTGCAAACCTGAATTGGAGGGTCAGCTCTGACAATGTTTTATGTATGAACCTGTTATATATTAACATCTCAGGGAGCAGAATGAAACCTTTCTGCATATATTTATAAATACAAACAGTGGATGAAGGTATTTTATATGCCTATTGCTGCAAGAATATTGAAATAATGCAGATTAAATGACACTGAGTGTTGGAACTGTTATTTATTTTGAAGCAGTGAGAACTGAGGCAGAGCAAAGCTCAAAGAGCCCAGACACTGTGATCACAGCTGTCACTGACTTACTCTCCAGAACTGGAAAGACACCCACTCACATCTCTGTGCTGGGTACCTTCTGTTCTCATGGCTGTCAAACCAGAACATGGGTTTGTCTGGAAGCAGGAGAAGGGGGAAGCATTCCTTAGGATATGTAATCCTGTAAATAATTTTCTAAACTAACTGGAAGACACCCAGTTTGCCAGCTCTTAGGCAGTGTTCTAGCCCTTCTTTTACTGCTGTAAACTGCAGTGTAGGTGTCTTTGCTATCCCAAATTGTTCAATTGTTTTGTCTACTGCTTAACATAAGAATATTTTTCTACAACAATTTATTATTGATGAATGTTTTATTATGGAAGTGTAGCCACTTTCAGGTTCTGATCACAGAATGAGTTACAGACCCCAGTGAGAGCTGAGTGTGCTCTGAGTCTTCCCAATAGGTTCACATGTGAATCTCCCAGTGAGAGCCAAGTGTGCTCTGAGTCTTGCCAGCAGAAGTGCTGGAGGCCTGCTGGGGAAGCCCTGCTCAGCCCCAGCAGAGCTGAGGCTCCAGTGCCCTGCCCGTATGTGCTGCTGTTGTGAATTTGGTCCCAGTGACTGTGATCTATAGGGATCTACACAGAACAATGGTCTGGACTCGAATTTCTGCCCACAGCCTGTGCAAAAAAGTTCAGCTGTACCATTAATAATTGTATTTCCATTAGGCCTGTAGTTTAGTGTTGGTCTTTATAGTTTAATTAGATTTTCAGACAGTACTGAATACATACAAAAGCTTGTGAGTGTTGTGGCTTAAATGATGTCAGAGGTGATTTGGGTGAGTAGTGATCTGATTTAGGGGATTGTGAAATGATTGGGAAAATTATATGAACCAGGGAAGAGGGCAATGTCTGTTAAAATGCTTTGATATATTTCCACTAGATGATATTCAACAGCAGTTTTTCTAAGCCACACTTCTTCCAGATCACAATTAGAACGAGATATGTTTGTGTTTTATAGAAGGAAGAGGCTTTTTAACATGAAAAACTGAAATCCATTGGTTGTCTTTTCTCCCTCTCGAAGTTATTCTGTTAAGTAGGTGTCTGAGTTTTGGAAATAATTGGGTTTTTTCCACCCTTCTAGGTTTACTATAACACAGATGATGAGAGAGAAGGGTAAGGCATTTCTTATTTCTCTGTGATCTGAGTGATTTTTATAGCTGTGCTTTATTACTTTTCCAAGTAAAACCAAGAGCCATAAGCTTCAATACAGGGACAGGACAGCCTATTTCATACTAAAGTGCCCTTTAGATATATCTCTCTCTCTATATATATATCTATATATATATATATGAGGGTCCTCAAATAATTTAAACCCCAGGAATTTTTAAAGAAGCACTGAACTTCACTCCTGAAAGCTGTTCAGCAGCATATGTGTGTGTGACAAATACAGGGAGTGAGGAGAGAATGCCCAAGTGCCAGAAGAGAAGGGGAGATCCTAGGAAGGGGGAAGGTTGGAAATGGGAACATCCTCTGTCTGGCTTCAGAGGGGCTGGAAGAATGAGATATGTTATGAAAGAAGGGATTTGAAACGTGTGGCTGAAGTTCAGTGTTAACTGCAGTGTGAGCAACCCCCATGCTTTTATGAGTTGCTTGAATCTCAAGTCAGCAGCCTCAAATTTGAGAGTCTGGAGTGAAACTGCCTGCAAAAAGTGGCCTGTGGTAGGGAGTGGTTGGGCACCTGCAGTAATGTGAACTTGAAAACATGACACCCTGCCTGCTGCTTCTGTGAAGCTGGTGCTCTTTGTAAGGCTCACAGTGCAGTTTGAGAAACAAAGGAGTTTATTGCACCAGGCACTTTGGTTTCACTTCTCTGCTCCAAAAGCTAAAGGAGACACTGAGTCCTGCCAGGGGTACACTGAGGGGAGGGGGCAGCCATGGTGCCTTCAACCCTCAGCTTCCACAGCAGAGTGTCTTGCAGCTTCAGGCTGGATCTGGCCCAGCATGTTATTCTCTTTGCATTTGCTGGCTTGTGTGGTCTCAGATTCTGGAAATATTGCTGGTGTTTCCTGAGGCTGTCTCCTCAATCCCAAAGAAGAGATGAATCAATGTGTGAGTGTGGGTTCAGCTCCTTATTTAGCTGTTTCTTCCTCCCCAACCCTTTTCCCTCAGTATTTAAACAGTTAGGGGCCTTTGGGGTTTACAAAATAGTATGCAGCAGTGGAGCTTATTTTCCTGTCACCTGTCCAAGCCAGTCAGTCTGGGCAATCTGAGAGGCCTGGAGAGAAAAGATAAGCATCAAAAGCTAAATCCCTTCAGTTTCTGGTTTGGTGCTACTTGAGTAGCTAGTGGGGTTTTTGCCAGAGTACAAAGTGAGTCATGACTGCTGCTGTTGTCTCCTTTCAGACTGAGAGCACATTTGTACTGTGACATGGTCTCTGTGTTTTCCAGTAGCAGTGTCCTGGTCAAAAGGATGTTCCGGCCTGTGGAGGAGGAGTTTGGTCCATCCCCTTTGAAGCAAGTGAAAGAAGAAGGCCTGAAAAGAGGTAACCATCAGTTCTTGGGAGTCAAAAGCAATCCCATGGGTCTCGTGCCCTCAAACTGGGAAGGGAAAATGTGGCTCAGACTGAGTCAGCTGCTTGATGCTGGTTCAAATGTGAGGCATCACTGAGAGAGAAGGAGAAGGTATCGTTGCAGCTGCCATTCTACATGGAGGCATTTTAACACATGCTAGTAATGACTTAAAAACAGAAAAGAGAGAAAAAATAAAAATAGAACGTGCTATCTCCAGAAAGGATCAGGACACAAGTGTCTTGATCCTTGGCCAAGCTGCACAGCTCATAACTGCTCCAGTCGCCAGCCTGTGGTTGTCTGGTTTTAACTCTTGCTCATCTTTGTTCTGTCTGGGATCAGAAGCAAATATGCAAGATGTACTGGGTCATCTGCAGAGACCTTACACAGGCAAGCTCCTGCTGACTGCAGACTTAGATTAGCCTGAATAAAATCTCTGCATTTTTTCCTCCCCAATTAGAAATATCAAACATGGAGAGACATCTTCCAAGGGACCTGATTTGTTTCCTTTACCTGTTTTTACTGCCCTGGGTAAACATTAATAGTCACATCTCATATGCTATGCAAGTCCAACTCCTTTTCCAGTTTGCTGCAGTGAAGCTTAAATTGAGTACCATGTGATGGTTTAGGTGGAGCTGATAGACTTTGCACTGAAGGATGAGCAGATGGTGATTTTGTCCATAAAATCTGCTTTGTGTACAGGCACTTCCAGTGCAGTGCTGTAGTTACAGATTCCCCCACTGCCACAGTTACACACCTTGAAGAGGTCCTTCAGTGTCATGATTTCTGTCATCTAGGGGTTTTTTTTGAAGCTCCAGGGGTCTGACCAACTTAAATGACTCAAACCTGCACATGTTTTAAGATTCACCCATCAGTTTGTGAGACAACAAAGCAACAAGGCACGGAAGCAAGCTCAGCTGTTCTTAGCTGCACCATTTGTAAGACTCATTTGAGCTTTAGAGAAGCAACTTCCCATGAGCCTGCATTTGCAAAGCTTCTCTCTTGGGTAAGCATGGTGTGCTTGAACCAGGGGAAGCACCAAACTCTACAGGATGTGGTACTGGAATAAATGTGGACATACTCTACTTGCAATTAAATCTTCAATTAATTATGTGAGGTCGGCACTGGCCACAGGTTGCATCTGGTTGACTCAAGGCCTTGACCAAATTGACATTATCAGGACTCCCTCAGGACAGCCATAAGGGCTACATAAAGAACTCTCAATTCCTGCTATTCCACCTGGGTTTCCCAGATGGAAGCCTGGAGAGTTGCCTGCAAGAAGGTGTTGGTTTGCTTTAATCAGTGCTGTCCTTTGCTGTGGTAGGTTGTTTAATATTGTCCAGGACTGGAAACCATTTCAAGGGGAAGATTTGAAACAAACAAATGAAAAAAAAAAAGTTTTTTAACTGGTGGTAAAACTGTGTTAAATAATTAAATCCAGGAGAGGCATGAGGCAGAGAAGCTGGAGGATGCTCTCTTCACATCCCCTTCCTGTTCAGTGTTTCTTGCAACTTGGACTGTGCTGGCTGGAGGCCAAACCTCTTCCAGTGTGGCCTTTGCTCTGGGCTGAAGAGGCTTGCAAACCATCAGTGAAATAAGGTTCTTATTCTCACACAGGTAGCTCTGTCTTTGTGAATTATTCTTTGGTGTCCTTGACCTCTAAAGGGAGGTACCAGTGCTCAACACAAAAATGTCAAGTATGTTAATCTGCACCAAGTGTGCAGGGCAGCTACTTACTTGGCTTCACTTGTGGCTTTTTCCTCTTTGGAGTTCTCAGTAAGAGTCTGCAAATCACTTTCCCTTTCAGATTTCATAGGGAGTTTCCCATTAATTATAAACCCAGCAGCTGTGTTACAGAGCAGGGAGGTTTCCAGACATGTAGTTCTCAGCGTGAAGAAAGGACTATTTTTGTCTAGCTTTTGTCTCTCAGGAAAGTTGGGTTTAAACTACTCTGGAACAGTTTGGATTAATAGCAATCAGGGGTTTGTGAACCACCCCTGTGGGGAGCAGCATTCGCTCTGGCACCCAGGGAATTTGTGCCTGGGCAACTGGGGAAAACTCCAAATGTGGGAAAGGAAAGCCAGGTCACAGCTACCAGCCCTATTTCCTTGACTAAAATGTGACACCTCTCCATCCAGAGACCACTTTACAGTGACTCTCATTGCTCAGAGGTGTCAGTCATAGAATGTATTGGGTCATCTAGTCCAACCCCCTACAATGAGCAGGGACACCCCTAACTAGGTCAGGCTGCTCAGCCTCCTCAAGCTTGGAGAGCCTCAGCAAGTCAGGGCATTGCTGAGCCCTGCACTCACATCTTCACAGGGGCCTGAGTCTTGCCTACCCACCATGTCCTTCATTTCATTTTTGCCACGTGTCTGTTGCTTGTCTTCTGCCTTGGCAGATTTGCCAATGGAGAGCCAAGCTGTTAATGCTTTTAAAAGAGCTTTCTAACATTGTTATTCTGCAGCCATGCTTAAATCCTCAGGTCAGTGGTCTGCCTTCCAAAAATCTCCTAGGTACAGCAACCTCCCTTGCCTTCAGCAAAGGCTGGTTGCCACTCTGCAGTTCTGTGAATCAGGGCTATTTCTTAAGTAACTACAGACAGGTGGGGATAAGACAGGGGCTTCTTAAGGCAGAGTTGTCACCAGAAAATCTTTTAATGGCAAAGTGCCCTAGGGAATCAAAGGCAGGTTTTTAACACCTGTCAGGGGAAAGAACAAAATCAACAACCCCCCCATATGTCTTCTAATCCTGACTCTCTCAGCAGATAATAGTGATTCAGGTTCCTCCTTCTCCTTGTAATGGATCCTTCATTCAGTGTAATGTTGCCTGACATGTCAAGCACAGCAGAAAGATTTAAAGCCCAGCACTTGGATTGTGTAATGTCTCCAACTTTAACCTTGCACCAAGTGATTTTTTCCTCCTTCCAGATATGTTTGTCATTATTAAGGCTGGCAGAGTCTAGCTGTTTGAAAAGCCAGGAGTTGCAGGCCAGCCCTCTAGTCACAAGAAAAAAAATTACTGATTTAATGTAAGTGTTGGTGCAGGTGATGTTAACACTTGGAGTGAGTGCTTGCTCGTGCAGGTAAACCTAGCAAACCAACAAAGCTGAACTGCTGCTGTGGATCTTTTTTTGTTCTCTCACATTCTGACAGTTACTTAGGTTGTGACCCAACAGTATCTCAGGTCTGAGTCCCTTAAAGTACATTCTCAGGCAGGTCCCAGAGATGTATCAAAGTGTAGGTATAAAGGATGTGGCTCTGCCTGCCTGCAGAAGGAGTTTTGTGGCTCATGCACTGAAATCCACCTTTCTCCTGCACGTCTGGCCTGGAGACCAAGACTGATCTGCCCATGTTTTAAATCTTTTCTCAATTGTTTCAAAACCTGGGCAAAGAGGCAGCAATTCTCTGTAAATGGGCCCGAGTCCACCCTGCTACAGTCTTGACTTAAAAATTAGTTTCCAAATGGTTGCTTCTGTGTGAAATACTCTATCACCTCTGCTGGTTCATCTGGCTCATTTAGTGAAGATATCTTTTGGACCAGGATTAGCAGTTTCCAAATATACCTTTTTCTGTCTACTAGAAAAAAAAGATGATTACCAGAGTAGTATGTCAGACAGACATAAACTACTTAACAGTGCCTGTGTAGTTTTAACCTAATGTGCAGCAGCTGTTGAAAAAGGCAGTTTATTTAGGGAACAAAATTAATTGTGGGACATCCTAGTGAAAGGATGAGGGGCAATGGTTTGGAATGAGCAAGGAGTGGCTGGAGATGAGAACTAAGGCAGAAGTTCTTTCCCAGAGAGTGCTGGACACTGGCTCAGGGTGCCCAGGGAGGTGGCTGAGGGACATTCCAGGTGGGCTTGAGGAGGCTCTGAGCACCCTGCTCTAGCTGAGATGTCCCTGCTCTCAGCAGGGCTTGGACTGGATGAGCTCTGGAGCTCCCTTTGACCCAGACATTGCTGGGAGTCTATGATCTTATTTAACCTGCTGCTTTATCAGAGTCATGCGAGATTATAGTGAAAAAAAACTACTCTAGTGTTTCTGTTTATTTGCTTTGCAGCTGCTTTACTTTTGCCACATCACAGCAAATGTCCTTCTTTCACCTGTACAAGTCAGGGGAGAACAAGAGCTAGAGAGGGCACAGAGAGCACAGGGCACTGACCTGTGAACCACTGAGACCTGGCAGCACATCTGAGGGGTGGCAGGAGGAGAGATTTGCAGGGTACAGTGGCATTTGTTCACCTGAGCAGGAGTGGGCACACAGGTGAGTGTCTGCCTGCCAGCTGGGCTTCTGAACAAATGGCATTTGAGCTCCTTTCCCCTCTACCAGCTCAAGTAACTGGGCTCAGTTTTTATTTTCAGACTGGCCATGCTCATTTGCAGTCACCCTCCTGGCAATGGCAGTGAGCTGCTGCTTTTCCTTTCTGTTGATTTTGCTCTCAAAGGCTCAGCTCAAGGGAAGCCAGACTTGCCTTTTCCAGGTGTCCTTTCCCAGCCCTTTGGATGAAGGCTGGAGAGGATGCAAGCTGAGACACAGACGTAGGAAGACATAGCTTGTGTGTTTTGACCTGTGACCCAGGGACAGGGACCCACTGGTTTTTAGCTTCTCTCATTTCAGTAGATGGAAGTTTAAAATCTTGAAAATCTAGATGGCTCATATTAAACTGGCTGAATTTTCTGTTTGTGTTTTCAAGGCAACCAGGGGTGTCTTCCATGTTTAGATCACTAATGAGATGAGAGTACATATTTTAAAAATGCAAAGCATCTTCAGCACTTCACTTTACCTGTCATGGATTCATGTTTATTTTGCTACTCAATGTGGAGTGTTTCATCTGTTCAATTGACTGGACCTGCTCCAACTTGGACTTTTTTTTCCCGTTTCAGTGCTTTTGTACGTGAGGAAGGAGACAGATGAGGTGTTTGATGCTTTGATGCTGAAATCACCCACAGTAAAGGGGCTAATGGAAGCTGTAAGTATCTGACATCTTCATAGTGTTTGTCTTTCTTGGCAACAAAATCTTGAGGCTTTCAGTTTATGATTGAGGCAAAACTTAATAGATGAAATTATCCTCAAGTACATTTAAATCATTTCATAAAGGCTTTTTGGAGATGGCAGGTTTGGGTTTTTTTTTAGTGCTGGTGTGTTCTGAATGCAGTGCTATCAGCAGGTTGCTGGGATGAAATAGTGTCCCAGAGCTGATTGATTGGAGCCCTGAGCCCTGAAGAATGGTGGAGATTACCCAGTGTCAGGGAAGCAGAGAGGTGAATGCTCCATCTTCTGAACTGATGATTCAGAGCCTGTTGAATCCTGTCAATCTCTGGTGCCCGTTGGTGTGTTCCCAGCCATCTCTTACTGTAGATGCCCAAGGATTGGGTGTTTCCAAATGGCTTCTGTGCAGCTGCTGTTCCCTCATGTAAGAGGCAGTTGCTGAGCCAGTGCAGGGTAGCCACTCACACTTTCTGTCTCAAATGCCTTCCCTAGCCTCACTTCCAGAGTGACCTACCTCCCACCCTGCCTTTTGCTGCTGCTTTGACTGGAGTTTTCACTTGTTAGCTGTGATCATGAGTGGCTGAGCTGATGGCTAGTAAATGGGGGAAATCTGGTGAGGGAAGAGTTAAGAAGCAGCCACATGTCTCGCTGCTTTTGTGAAGTCACTAGTGTGTGATGCTGAGTTGATTTCCAGCCTTGTTTACATGTAGGAGAGAAGATGGAGATGGATGAAAGTGTTTTTAGCTCATCTGAGTGCTGGAAATGTGTATATTCCTACCCTCACAAAACCACCTCGGTGTCTTTTTGCATGTACTGGACACATCAAACACAGTAAAGATGATTTGGTTAGTATTTGGCCAGTAGCAGAAGGTAAAAAATGGTTTGTGGGTGGATGAAGTTGTTTGAGGCACCTATTCAGATCAGGGTATGTGTGAGGAGAGCCAGCTGCATTCCAAGGGTGTCCTTCTGCCTGTGCTTTTGCTGTGCTGTTAGTCAGCTGTGACTGCAGCTCAGTTGCTCAGAACACAAGTGTGTAAGGAAAGCCAGGCTTCACTTGAAAGCCTGCAGTCTGAATCATGGTAACCCATAACACAATTTCATCTCTCTTGGTATCTGGTTTAAAAGTTGTGTTTTAATCCTCTTTGAGCAAATGTGACTATTTTATCAATCTCCAGTAGCCTGTGCCTCCCTGTGCCCATTCTGTAGCCACTGCATAACATAAAGCCAAAGCTGGTGCAGAGGCAGGGAGGGGTTCTGCATAACTCTGCCAGCACAGCTGCTGACTCAGTGGCATGTTTTCAGCACCAGAGAAATCTGATCTGTTGTAAAACGTCCCAGTTCACTGGAACACATTCAGAAAATTTCAATTCTCTTTGGTAGGATATTGTGGGTAAATCAATGCCAAAAAAGCTGTCAAATTTCATATTCTTAAGTACTCTCTGCAGTTGTTTCAGCATATCATGGAATTCTGTAATTGTGCTCAATTCTAAACTCAGCACCAAGAACTTAGAAACTGAGGCTCTGAAGATCATAGAGCCCCAGTTTTGAAAGGCAGCAGCAATAATTCTGAATCATACCCTGCTTCTCTAGTTAGGGATTTTACTTTGTTGTTGTTTCAGTCACTCTTCCTAGTCTCTGTCCTTCTCCTAATTTTCCATGATTAACGATACTGTTTTCCCAGGTATTATGTTTATTTTATGCTCTTGTTTACAATTGAAAAATTAGATTTCTCCTCTTTTTTTTTTTTTTTTTTTTTTGTCTTCTGGCAAATACCTAGAGGTTTCAGCTTTCATAGATAGAGGACATCTCAGAGGATGATGCAAGTGACTGGTTTAAGATGTTTGCATCCTACAGGAGTCAGTTGTGATCGACAGAAGATGGTGAAATGCTCATCACAAAACATGATATGTATGGTGTAGGACCAGCTGTAAATCCTGCTCTCAGCCTGATCCAGAGTCAGGGGGTCTCAGGGGGTACCCCAGGCTTACACTGTGCAGAATCACATCTTTATTCAAATTACTGAAGGCAATCTTAAGTCGGGATTTCAGGCATCTCCCAGAGCCTTTCTAAAATGAAAAAGCTAACAACTGAGCTCAACAGAACCTGCACAGACCAGTTTATGGCATATCTGTCTACTTGTGTGTCCTTCCAACCAGTGTAGGGCAGCAGACTGGACCATTCCATATTTCTAAAGTTGACAAAGATGTTTTCCTACATGCCTCGACCAGCCCAGATGTTGTCCTTGCTGTCTTCCTGACTCCAGCAGAGAAAGCATTTCTAGTGGCTTGTGTAGTCAGATGTGCTACAGACAAGCATGCCATGCCAGGGAGCTGCAGCCCACAGGGACACAGGCTGTGCTTTCAGTGCCAGTCTGAAAGCTGTCCCACTGCTTCAGGCATCTGAAGGGAAGGAAGAAATTGTTACCTCAAAAGATTAAAAAACGGACAATGGAGATGATGATAAAGGAAACTGTTCCTCCAAGGAAAGATACCTTTTCAAAATGTATTGTAGCCTGCTTGGGGTCAGGTGAGAAATGTTTGTCAGGTGGTGTTTTGTGTGCAAGCTGGCAGTAGTGGTGTTTTCTGGGAGCTGGCAACAGATGTGTTTCAGAGGAGGCTGTTAAGTGAGCTGCCCCAGCAGATGCTGGTGCTCCCTGTCTCAGACTCTGCAGCAGGACTGAGCACGTTTGCACTGGAGCCTGTGAGGGGGAGGCTCTCCCATAACCCCCCTTGAGCCTTCCACAGCTCACTGCTTGGTGTAATTGGTTGAATCCTTAGGGCTTCCTGAGAAATGTGCTTATTCAGTCAGCTGGAAGCCTTCTGCAAAGCTCACTAATCCCTGCATGTTATATAAATCCTACACCTGTCATAGGCAGTGTGACAGGCAAGGCTTTCTCAGCCCTACCTCTCAGAGCTTATGTAGGAAATGGTGTCCCAGAGTCCCAAACCACTTTGAGCAACATTTGGAATGCATGTTAGGTATCCCAAATATCCTAGGGAAGTTTTATGCTGGAATGTGCAGAATGCTGTATATTAGCTGCTATTAAACCTCCCTGGCACAGGACTCTTTCTCCCTGCTTGATTATTTGCATGGAGCTGCTGAAATGTTTCTCCAAGCACTGATCTTGACAACATCACTAGGCTTCAGAGTCAACAGCCCAGAGAAGAAGATGGGTTGTTTCCTCATGTTTGCACAGTTGTAGATTCTCTGGTGGAGAATCCAGTCTCTCTGGCAGGAGCCGTGCCCAGGGTTCAACCTGTGGCTCCTCAAATTTCTTGGTGCTGAATTTATGTTTGTGTTTCTTTCCATTTTATGTTTCAGAATAATTGCTTTAATTTACTTCTCTAAAACACTTCTTTTTCTCAACAGGAGTCTGAATGCAAACACAAATAAAGGGTTTTACAGTGACTGATGTTTGGCAGTCTTTAAATGGATTTTTAATTGCCATTTCAGTTCTCTAATGCAGAAGATTAATAGTCAGCTGTTCAGCTGCTCCTTCATTTCACCTGGGAAGAGCAGGAAAGTTACTTTGGTTGGCAGTAGAGTACCACAGAACATGAATCACTGACAAAAAGTCATTTTCCCATAATTATTTTGCCTTTTGGGACAATCCTCTTGTAAAGTATGAGAGGAAGCCTGACTCAGAGGAGGGCTCAGGGACACAGTCTCTACGAGTACCCCACAGGATCACTGCTGAATGGACATCCAGAAATGCTGCTTACTGCAGCAAAGCAATGCCAGAGCATCCCAGTGAAGGACTTGTTAGTGGCTTTTTTTTTGTTTTTGTCAGCTAAGTAGTTTCTTCCTTTGAAATTTTCCCTCTATTTTCTGTTTTATCATTTGAGTAGCAGGCAGGAGGTTTGTTTTGAAAGTACTTTACTTTCTTAATGTGCTTCTCTGCAGCATCTCATCTCGTTATCTGTACACTCACATGATGTTTTTGTGAGCCAAATGGTGTTCTTACTTTGCCACCCTGGTAACTGGATTGAGTACCTCACAATGCAGAAGGTTCCAAATCCTGTGGCATGTTTGTGGCCCTGCTCAAGAAAGGGTACCTTGAAGACACTTCTCAGTCAAGAAGTACCATGGAGGGTCCTGTTAACTTAACAAACCTTGAAATGCCACTGAGAGGTAGAAACATGCACATTCTCTTTGTTGATCCATCAGTCCATCAGCTCCTCTTGTGTTGCTACTCATCTGCCTCCTGCCTGGTGGAAAAACCTTTGCTTCCATGAGCCCAGAAAATCAGAATAAGAAGCAGGAGAAAGGCAGCTGATCAGATTGAAATTCCCTGGTAAAATCTGAAGTTGGGAAGAGTCTTGACTCCTGAAGCAGAGCAATAGGAGATGCTGAGGCAGTTTTGATGACTCACAGCCTGTGAAAACTATAGTCTCCCAAGTTTCTGGGTGGAAACGACTGTGTTTTTTTGATCAAGTTGTTTAGGATTATTCCTCCCCAAATCCTCTTTAAATTAATCTATGATGTACTTGTGACTTTTCTGTATAGATATCCTGTCAGAGTTTGCAGAGATAGTGTTTTAGTGCCTTGTGTAGAGTGAGAGGTGATAATTTCATCTTTCTCATTAGTCTTTAATAGGTCTTTTATTTTTGTGCTTTCAGATCTCTGAGAAGTATGGTCTGCCAGTTGAAAAGATTGCAAAACTTTACAAGAAGAGTAAAAAGGGGTGAGTAAACTAACTGGAGACTCTTGCAGGATGCTTTAAAAGTACTGAGAGATACCAACCGTGCTTGGGGCTTCATGGTGCCAGGCAGGATAAACACTTCTAGAAGATATACACATATGCCTGCTGTCTTGAAGTCTGTGGAGAAGCAAGAGGTGGCAAAGGAGGAAACATGGAGCTCTAGTCTGTGTCTGACCAGTATTCGTATGCTTACTGCAAAAAAAACAGAGTTTGTGTTCAGAAAGGACATGTGGAGAAAGCCTGTTTTGTAGACTGTATGGTTGATACCATGGTGGAGCACTAGTATGGAGAGGTGCAGCCCTTGCTGGGACTGTGGTGTGGAGTTTCCCTGCAGCATCAGGGAGAAGTAGGACACTGTCTGAGTCTGAAAGGCAGGAAGGCAGGCAGGCAGTGTTGGCTGCAGGGGTTTCAGCTGAGTAAATTTAGACATGAGCATCTCAGCTGTGATTCTAGAATAGCTAGGCTACTACTCCTCACCATAAATCTAAATCTCATCACTTACTTTACTTCTACATATCCACAGTATTGTAGTGATAGAATTTGAAATCAATCCTTTCTTTTCAGCTCTAACTGCAGCTTAGGGCATTGTTTTGTTTGGGGATTTCTTTAGCTTTTGAGAAGATGGGTGAAAGTTCTCACGCTTTGCTCCTTTCTAACACTTTTTCCAAGTGCTGTTTGTTGGAAGAAACACTTTATGGTGAAGAGTGAGGAAAACATTCATCCACACCTCTAATCGTTGTTGTCGACATTCTCACATCCAGGCTGAGTTCTGGGCCTGAGAGCTGTGAGCAGAGCACAAATTACTCTGCTTCCCTGGTCAGGGGCTGACAGCACAGAGGTGCAGCAGCTCACGTGGTATGGCTGAGGAGTGGCATGGCATGGGGGTGTACCTGGGGGAGCCATCACCAGCCAGCTGGGCCTGCAGGGGTCTGCACTACAGCTCAGCTCCTACACAGTAAGGGGGTTGGCATACCAGCACTGGCATGACTGAACTACTTTGGCAAGAAACAGCCTCTACTCTAAAGACTACAGGGGATGATGGGGCAGATCTTGATGATGATTCCCATGTTGTCCCTGTACTGACTGGAGTCTGTTTTTTCACAGTAGTGAAGTGAGCACTTTTAGGACTTTCAACATCCTAGCACATTAAAATACTGATTTTTGCCTTTGTCCCAGTATCTTGGTAAACATGGATGACAACATCATTGAGCACTACTCCAATGAAGACACATTTATCCTGCACATGGAGAGCATGGTTGAAGGCTTCAAGATCACACTGACAGAGATCTAGCCCCAGGAGGAGCCTTTTTGTAAGGAACCACAGCATTTCAGCCTTCTTGGAAAGCAGAGGATTCCCTGGGAACTTGACAGACATTGATCAGAGAACCTGTTACAAGACTGCTTTGAAAATCCTGTCCATTCTGTGCATGCACACCCCCTGCTGATGGGCTTGGGGTGGCAAGCACAAGGCCACTCACATTAACCTGATCCCTTATTTATTATTCCCCACTCTCTAGTGTACAAGCAGTTACCAGCCCCCAGATCTGTAACCAGATGACCCACTGCAAATGTGAAATGCAGCATTTTAATCCATACTGGAGTGTGGATAAGCTCATTCCAAAACACACTAAGGAACCATGCTGGTCTAATTTCAGAGATCTGGTGTAAATCACTTTACCAGTAGTTTTCTCTGTCATTGCTAAAATACTGGTGCAGTGCTATAGATGGGGAGAGTGGCTTGCAGAGTTCACTTGCTCAGACTGATCCATATCTCTCTCTAGTGTATAGTCTTGCCAAATACCTCTGGTAGTTCTCAGCACATGGCAATGAGGACTTGTAAGTAAGGCGTTCAGCTACAAATGTCACATGTAAGTAAATGGTAAAGAAACCATTTTAAACCTTGTATATAATGTTTATAATATGCAATAATATATTTTAACTACTGTATTTGGGCATGTTTACTGCCACTGTTTTTGTATGTATTGGGTTTAGGGTTTAACAGAATCTTTCCTAGGGGACTAGTTTCTGCAAGCTGTCGAGGAGGGTGTACTGAGATGCTGATAAGTGCATCTGCACTCATGTGCTCCTCCCTTGCCCACCCAGTTTGATACTGAAATACTGGAGCAAACCATGCTACAGGGGCTGGAGTGCTCTGGCACAGCGTAACCCACTCTCGGTGTCCCAAGTCCCACCTGTAGTGTCCCATCCAGCTGTCACCAAATCCCAGAGGCACCACGTGTCTGCTGCCTGGTGTGCCTTAGAGGTACAGAAGGGACTCCTGCCTGTTCTACTGATGACTTGGAGGCCATCAAATTGGGCTCTTCTCAAGCCTGTGGAGGGAAAGGTGCCTTCTGCTGATGAAAGCATTCCTGCTCATTAAAGCATTCGATTAGACTGTAAGAAACAGGACTTCATACCCGTCTTACGGGAACTTGCTCTTGTATATCCACTGAAGGATTCTGTTTCCATTCCTAGGACAGCTGGGTGAGTATAAACCTGGGCTTGATGTATATATTTTATCAAAATTTGAACAATGGAGACTGAATATGCCACAGCTGAGATGTGGAGATAGGTCTCTGACAAGGGCTAGAACTGAATCCGATTTGACCTACAAGGTTATCCCATCAAATCCTATCTATTCCCCATGAATTCTGTGAAGATAGAAAATTGCAGGCCCAAATCCTATCAGGAAAGGGATTCAAGGCCTGAATATCCCTAGCACATCCAAACTTAGCACCTCTGTCTTCCCTTTGCAGCTCCTCTGGCTGTCATAGGTTGCTCCTCACTCAGCACACAATCCTGTGAGTTTCAGCTTCAAGCATTTGTTTTCTCTGTGCACTGTGTGTGGATCCAGTGAGACAGAAATGTGGTTCCTTCTCTACATGTGCTCTTCAGAGTTTATTTTTCTCCTACTGAAACAGATTTTTTATTTAGTCATTAGGATCTTTTTTTATTAGTTGGTTAATGATGTGAAGAAACACCACCTAGTTTAGCAGGGCTCATTCTGTAGTGCTTTGAGGCAAGTGGAGCTATTTGCATTCAAGCAAAATAGCTGGAATAGCTTGACCAGTCTGATTTGGCCATGTTCTTGCATGATGTGTCCTGCAAGCTCCTGCACACTGCCTTACCTTCATCAGCAATAGCAGCCCATCAAAACCTGTACTTCAGAGACAAGCTCAACGTTTCTGTGGGATCAGAACCTGTGAAAGTTCAAGTTGTTAGTGTAAGGGCTAGCATACCCAGAATCCATGTATGTCTGCAGTGCTAAGTGTCTGGCCTTCCTCCCTCCCTCCCTCCCCGGGTGCTTTTTCTCTTTCTGATGCAGGGTTTTGTAGTTCCATTATCTTTTTATAAATAGGTACTCCAGCAAGGATGATGTTGCTACCCTGCTCGAGAGCAGACAACTTGGGCATGCAGGAGATTTGTGTTGGTTCAGATAAAAAACCTGGGCTGACTTAGCCCAGATACTTCTTTCCTCAAGAAAAAAAATGAGGGCAGTTTTGGCAGTTGGCATTAGGAACTGATGAGCAGTGGTATCAGTTATTGCATTTCTCTGTTTGCTGGTGTTTGGGATTCTATGGATATTAGGTGGGATCTGTCAGCTGACCAGGCAGAAGCTGCAGGTGAAGCATAGGAGAAGATGTACATGGGGGTTGAGCCCTGGTTCTGTCCCCAACAAACCTGCCAGCCAAGCTCTCTTAGTGCCAGGGCATGCCTGTGGCGTCTGGGGTGTGCCTGGGTGTGCTGCTTGAAGAGGACAGCGAGGATTTGGGGTTCACAGGGAAAGATAGGGCTGTCCTGGCAGCACCAGCACAAAGACTAATGGGACATTCTTGTTTTACATGAGGGTGGAGATGAGCTGGGATCTCTCAAATGCTGCAGCATCCTGCACCAAGGAGCAATGTAGATGCAATCAGTGAGAAGTGTAACTGCAGGAAATTCTGGGACTCGAGGAACTGTC
Source organism: Corythornis vintsioides (assembly GCA_025447755.1). NCBI lineage: Eukaryota > Metazoa > Chordata > Aves > Coraciiformes > Alcedinidae > Corythornis > Corythornis vintsioides. The sequence goes on along the minus strand of JAOEGS010006719.1, from coordinate 30,586 downwards.
TTTCCATTGCCATTTTAGAAGCTTTTGGTCAGGCACTGTCCAGAGAATGAAAGTTGCTTCCAAGATTAACTGAAAGCTTTTCTATATGCATCTTAAAGAATGTGAATTCCTGATACAGGAGAGCTGATATTCCTGCCTTTAGTGCCTTCTTCCAGTCTCAGTGAAGGCAGCAGGGTTGAGGAAGATGAGTACAATTTACCCTGATGGAAAGGTTATTTTCAAACAACAGCTAGAGTAAGTTAAGGTTGATGTCCCTTAATTATCTGCCAGGGTTTGAGGGCTTTGTTTCTTTGCTCCAGAAGCAGATTCATTGCTAATCTAAGACATTACGAAGAGCACACCACTCTGCACTTTTCAGATGTTGTTACAGCACCAGCTGCTGAAGGAGCACTGAACCCTGGATGCTGCTCATGGCAAACTACAAGCTCTCAGGGTTTACCTTGCTGATCAAAAACAGGCTGTCAAAGAGATGGGGAAGGGCCAGTGCAAGTAGCAAACTTCCAAAGCAGTGGCCTGCCTCACGCCCTACTTGGTTCAAAGATCTTGAGGCATACAAAGTGCTCCGAAGGTATATTGTTTAAAATATACACATTGCTTTTGTTTAATGAAAAATATTGATCAATGCTGGATCTTCCGAATAGTATGAGTTAAATGGAAGTAAGATTTGGGTACTGTTCATCAGGGGACAGGAGTATCTGCTTTGCTTCCTTTTGTCTCTTTGTGGCACTGCTGTGGTTGTTTATTTAAAGGAACAAACCTCTCATTTCCTTGCCTTCTTCAAGACAGCAGTCTTGAATCTTTACTAGTGCAGCCTGAACAGTGGCTGGCTGCTCAACTCCTTTTCCCTGTGAAGAATTAGAACATCACGGTGTTTTGAGATACTCTTGACAGAGATGTGCAAAAGGAGAATAGTCTTCCAAGCTGTAACTTTGGCTTCCTCTGTAGATTTGGCACTATGTCCGTCCATTTGATGTTTCATTATGAAACCCCAAATCTAGTTTCTTCCTCCAGTCAGGTGCTTACATGCCCAAAATAAAGTGCATCCATGTAGTGAAGCTTTGTTGATCAAGACATTTTGGAGGATTTTTCCCACTGAATGTAAGCTACAAAGAAAATAACTCTTTTTTTTCTCCTTCTTCTCATGAAGTTTTTGGTCAATGGAATTCAGAGATCAAGTGTCTTTCTTGTATATTTTTCTCTTTCGGTCTATGGATTGTTTAAATGTTGTAAATTATTAGTAAAAACTAAACTCTCCAGCTGTCAGAGATGCTATATATTGATTGATACGGAACTGGAAAGGAATATGTTACAACTATTAAAATGTAAAGCTTATTAAATGTTTATATGCTTTTCCATTTCCTATGAATTGAGACAAGATACAAACAAGAATGTTTGTGCCAAAGTTAGTGACAAGCCCTCCTTCTGGCAAACAAGGAAACTTTTATGTATAAATAGTGTGCTTTTATATTAAGAAAATAGCTCATGTAACTTAATAGTGTTGCAACTGGGAGAGGGGTTTGATAAACTGTAAATACAGTTATTTTTTTGTACATTTTTAAGAAGGAAAAAAATAAATATTCCTATGTATGAGATAATGTTCCTTTGATGTGTGTCACTGTCTACAGGGGACTGACTTCCTACTTCTGAGCCCAAAGGACTTTTCAAAGAGGAGGAAGTAGAAATTTCAGCAGAGAAGCTGCTGATGCCCAGGCTGGATGAGCAGTGAGGTGGCTGCCCCCAGAGCATGGTGACCAGCAGCACGAGGTTGGGTTGGAGGCCAGTGACTGGTGCTGTACCCCAGGGCTGAGCACCAGCTCCAGATCTGCTCAGCATCTTCACTGGATGAGGGGGCAGCGTGTGCCACCCAGCTGGGAGGAGTGACAGATATGTGGCTCCTCAGTCTAGCAGGCACTGGGTAGCTTCTCAGGGGCTTTTCCAGGCCACAGAGATGGCGTCTGGATCAGCAGTGTGGGGTGAGCCAGGACCAGCTCCCATGGGGCTCTTTAAAGACATCTCATTTCCTGGGCACTGGCTGCAATAGATGTTTAATCCTATTGTACAGGGGGTCATTTCACTGAGTAGCTGCTAAATTCGAATATTTTCACAGCTGAGTGGCTGGGACTGGTCAGTGTGCAAGGCCCTGGGGGTGGCTGATGGGAAGCAAGGAGGGCTATCGGCTGATGGGAGCCAGAGCTCTCCCAGCGTGCTCAGAGGCCAAGCTGCTCCTGGCATGGCTCAGACAGGGTTTAGCAATCTCCCTTTCCTAGAGGAGCTCCTGATCAGCTCTTTAGGGGGTTCAGTGGGCAGCAAAGTGGAGGGTTTTGGCACCTTCCAAACCCTCAGCTCGATTCATGCTGCCAAAAGCAGTGACTGACTCCAGCATGTGCTCTTTCCCAGATGGGGCCAGGTGCAGGCCTCACAGGCCGCAGGGCCCTGGGTTCCCTCCTCGCTGAGGCGGTGAGCGGGCCCGTCCCAGGATGCTGGGGGGCAACCTGTGCTTGAGTGCCTGGTGGGCATCACCTGAAGCCAGGCTCTGCTCCGAGAGCTTGTCAACATCCCTGTCCCAGGACAGAAGAGTTGGGATTTGCACAGCAAGATACGCAGGCCAGCAAAAGTGGTAAGTGGATGATTTTAGCATTCCTAAGCCCATAAACACATCCTTACACCCCTGCCCTTTTAATACCTCAAAACTAAGTTGTATTATGGCCCTATTGAGAGGGTGAGAAAAAACATCTGTCACAGGGAGTCTGGCACACTGGAAGCTTGTGCAATAAAGCTGCTTTGAAGGTGCATTTTGCACACAGGACACCTCAACTACGTAAAACTGGTGTTCCACTCAGGCTCCAGCCTGTTTAAAGCTCACGGTAACTTGCAGTTCCACAAATAGGCTGGTTTGTTGGTTTTTTTGTTTGTTTTTGTAATCTCAAGAGGAAATAGGGTCTGGTTTCACTTACCTCCAGAGGGATTTAAACTACTTTTAGCGCCCTGGTGCTAATCCCAGCTCCACATTTAAGCTAGGTAAGAGTTTGAGGATCTCAAGCAGCACGCAAGCCAACCCCCTGCAGACCCTGGCTGAGGCTGGCAGGAGCTCCTCTTGCCACCCCAGGAGCCACGGCTGACTGACCACAGTCACCACCCTAACAACCCCTGATCCCTCCCCACCTCCTGATGGCATTCAGGGGTGAAAAAATTACCTAAACCTGGAGAAGGATTTACCTACAGCAGGGAAAGCTCCCATCAGCCAGCTAGGCCAGCCTTTCCTGCTCTGGAGGACCAGGGCATTCAGCCCAGGGCTCCTGCCTTTGCCTTCACAAAGCACTCTGCCTTGTCTCCCCGTGCCCGGCTGCCCTGGAGGAGAAGCTGTATTAGCAGCAGAGAGTCCAGCGAGCTGCAACGTGCCCATGCACAGCTTAAGCCCTTGCTAAGCCCTCCAAATTGGCTTGGCCAGCTGCTGCCCAATTGCCTGTGGCAGTGAGGGGGCTGGAGGCTGGGAGGACACGGGCAAAGGCTTCTCTGAGGTTTGCTCACCAGATTGGGGGTTGCACGAGGCTTTAAGGCTCTGATGATGAGGGAGTAACAGCACAGGGCACATCAGAGCTAGCTGCAGCAGAATGTTTATTAGTAGGAAAGAACACTGAGGGGATTTCAGTAGGAGAATTTGTTTGAACCATTGCTATCCACCATACATTGGTTTTCATCAAGATTGTTCAAGGTTACATATTTATATAAGAAAACAAAATAAGTCATATTTAGGTGCAATCAGTAATTCCAGTATGAAAAAGCACCATGTCACCAAACAGTTTACAATACAAAAGTCTTCAAAATCTAACATTTAAAAACAATATTTGTTCAACAGTGATAACAATACAGTAAAAAATGTCTTAGTTCCCTTCAAACAATGCTGCTTATATATTTTGGCACCGAAGAAGAAACTATCACAAATGCGCCTTTTAACCACACAATGCTGCTTTGTGAGTGTCTATAGAACAAGGAAAAACATGCTTTTGAAGTCAGTCATTTTGCCAGGTGCAGTTTGAACAGCTTTCTCCATTAAAAAGAAAAAAAAAAACCCCAAAACCTAAAAGAGGAAAAAAAAAAAAACCCAAAACAACCTCCTAAACTGCAGCATGTCTTGTCTTTTGGTCCAGGACACAATCTGGAGAAGAATCTCTCTCAGACTCAATCCACTGAGTGTCAGCCCTGCCCAAAAGGCTGGATCTGAGCTACTCTTCCCTTTCCAAGCCCAACAAGAAGTGTAGACCTAAGGCCCCCAAACAGTCCTCTCTTTTAGGGACTGACTCCAAGTTCTCCCTATAGGAAGCACCCCAATAAGTTTCCGACCCCAAACTTGCCACTCTTTTCCTTAATTGCCTAATGCCTCAAAATTCAATTACTTTTGCAGTTCAGTTGCACAAATGGTCTTAAAATGTGGCCCCACCCTGTTTCTGTCCTGGTACAGGCAGCAGTCCTGAGGAGAACCAAGCACACATGCTGGTGATCTGGGGGATGAGGAAGCCCAGCACTGGGGCCAGTGGGGTGCCCTGGGGTGGGGATCCTCCTCCCAGGTCTCCTCTTGGTGGGCCCAGGACTGGCACACAGCACGGGAGGGGGAGGTCTGGGGGAGGGAAAGACAGAAAACCAGACTTTTCAGGAAGGATAGGTTTCCACTCAGAACTGAGCCCTGTTACCACAGGAGCACAGGTACCATGCGAAGCACTGTGTGCAGCTATGATGGCCCTTAGCAAAAGCTGCTTTTAGTCACCATGCAGTCCTTGGTGCTACCTCTACAAGCTGAACAGTAACAACAACAACAACAACAAAATATATATATATATAAACCAAAAGAGCATTTAAATAGTTTGTACATCTTACATCAAAGATGCCACTACAAAAACACGATAGTATCACACATTAATTAGTACAGTCTTAAAAATGCAAACCAACACTGGTAAGACTTTGATACATTCTGCATATCATATGTACAGGAGAGAACAGCTTCTTGAGGAGAGGACAGGAGTAGAGAGAGAATCTTCTGGGTTGGTTGTTGGTTTTTTTCTGAGTATGTTGCATAATACAAATACGTTATCAGCATAAGAAAACTCTACTGTGACACGAAGAGCTCAGGGCAGGTCCTACGTGGCAGTGAGCAGCAGGAGAACTCTGCACGTGCTGGGGGGCACAAACACAGACACACCACTGCCAGACCCTCTCCTCTGGTGTCTTGCTCAGCTACTCCCATTCTCCTGGGGAGGTTGGACAAGTCACTCTGTGGATACGTGGTCCCAAGGCCTGTGTGACAGCACGGGGCCCAATCCTGAGAGCTGCCCTCAGTCTCCTGGAGGCAGCTCACACCTAGATGGTCATTCTGTGGGCTGAGAACTGGCTGGTGACTCCGTATCACCAGCTGAGCTCACCAGGGAATCGAGGGGGAAAATTAACACATCACAAAGCTACAGGCAACCTCACAATGGACACGAGCAATTCTAGACAGCCTTAAGAAAAAGATGCAGACCAAATTAGTCTAATTCATAGTTGTCCCTCTCCTTTTGGAGGTGTAAAAGTCTTGCTTAGGATATGTAGGTTTGCTTACAAAGCATTCATCTAGAGAGGTATCTGATTTTGCCAAGACACAGGATATGCTGAACGCCCTGCTGCTGCAGTCAGTCTGCCCATGGTAGCTTATTTAAATTCCATTTAGTGTCTCTGCCCTGTGCTGCAATGTAGGAACAGCCTGAGGGAACAGAGCTGAGAAAGCTCTCCATGTGAAATGGTCATGGACTTAAATGGGAACTGGACACTTGCATTCTTCAGCTTTTGGGTGTGGTTTTATTAGTCTTCCCAGCATCGAAAATATCTGCCCAATTTTACACAAACAAATGTACGATTATTCACTTTTGCATCCATTAGCTTTCACTCAGCAATATTTAAAAATCAAAAGGTATCAAGTGTTTCTGTCAGAAGAGGCCAATATCAGTCACCTTGGGTTCAAGAACACAACAGAACTGAATATAGAATTAGCTACCAGACTGCTCAAACAGAACTGAAGTGAGCAAGTGGAAGAGATAAGCATATTGAAATGCAGTTCAATCTGTCTGCTTGCAGCAAATGTGCAGACAAAATGATCCCTAATGTAATTAAGCACTTCATTTTCACTAGGCACGGTGAGCCCATCTCACTAGTAATTTCTCAGGCAGCTCTGCTTTTTGGATCAGGGGGAGCTTTGCTTGCATATGAGCTACATGACCAGCAGGTATGAATCTGAGAACATCCAAAAGAAATACATAAATCACAAACACAACTAAAACACAAATAAGGAAATTAGACAGAAAATACTAAAGAAATGTGATATTTTAGAGCAGTTGAATGAGTAACATGGAGCACAATGTCTTTAGTAAGCTTCCTTAGATTCTCATCACTTTGCAACTCCGGGTTTGTTTTTTCTATTTGAAAACTATTAAAAAATATTTGATTGCCCTAGAAATGGAAATAGGCTAATGGCAGGAAATGAAAAGCTGGGGGTGGCAAGAAACTGCAAGTTCTTCCCCAAACAACCACATAGGAGCCATTAATCTTCCCTCTGAGTGCAGCCAGTTAACAGTACAAACAAAGCTGAGGATTTAAGAGGATTTTCTCAGGTGGGTCTATTAATCACCATCATCCCGTTTGGAGGAGGGAACCAGAGGTCACACCCTTGACATGTATTTTTGACAGAAAGCAGGCAGAGTTTCCACCTGACACGACTGCACCAGAATTATCCTTGTTCCACAGCATCAGGTGCTCCAGGCAGCATTGGGGTGCCACACACTGAATGGTGACACACAGGGAGATACTGGTCTTGCCTGGAAGAAATCAGCTCTCTGGGAGCCGAGAGCAAGCAGCAGTCCAGTGGAGTCTGCAGTGCATCAACAAACACACACCCCATAATGAAAACCACAGTGCTTGCTCCAGTGGCTCAGTGTGTTCTTGAAATGTTTCGTGCTGCCCTGACTCAGTGATGAGAAATGGTGTGGCTGGCAAGGTGCACACAGGGGGGAGGGCCAGAGCTGGGAACAGTCAGAAACTGTTCCATCTGACTGGCACCTCCCCATGGCAAGGGCTGGTGTTCACTCACACAGAGGGATGGCAACTAGGAGGTGGGTGCAAAGCCTCAGAGAGCTGGACACCCTGGGTGCTGACCTGGGAAGGTGATAACATCTTTGGTATAAGGTCAGGGCAAGACAGGAAGATCTCAGGTGTGTCTCAGCTGCACAGTACTGGGCCCTAAGGAGACAGGGGCCATTCAGCAGGCTGGATGAGCTCACATCACCATCTCTTGGCAGGTCCCCGAGTTCCCAGCCCCAGCACATGGAGAGATGGGGATGAAGCAGCCCAGGAGGCCCCATGGACTGGGCTGGCACAAGATGCTATTCTGAGCTATTGCTGAGGGGGTTTCACTTTGTGAATCCAGAACCTCATCCAAAGGTAGGGATGTCTCTGGCAGTTTTTAATGTCTCTAGTCTTTTCACAGTGTCCACTACAACCCAAGCTCTTTTTGCCTTGTTTGTTGTGCATTAGTCAGCATTTTACAGATGACAGCTTAATCCCAGCTGCACATATTAAAACAACCAGGGGGAGCAATAAGGAAATAAACCCTGCCCATTGTAAGAAGCCCCTCACTTCAGGCCTTTCCAGCTGTTACTGGCTGAGATATGGAGAGTATATCTGAAAAGCTTTGTATCTTGCCCTGTGAGAATCCCCACCTCTGAAACAACTTTTCATTATGGATGATATGGAAGCAACAGCAACAAAAGCCAGGCTGGATGAGAGGTGCTGCTGAGATACCCATGGCAGCCAGGGATGGTTTCTGCAAGGGACAAGGACTTTGCATTCAACTGATTGTTCTGCTCCTCTGAACTCCAGAGGCTCACAACAACTCCTGCAGCCCCTCAGCAATGCTCCTGTGTTCTAGTGACACTGCTTTCCGTGGCAGTTTACAAACCCTGCTCCTTTTTGCCTTGGTGTGCTTAAAGCACAGCTGTTCTTCTCACTCACCCCAGCCTTCCAAACAGCACCTGGGCTTTGAGAGTCAGAGCTTTCCCTTCTCGTCTGCCACCACTGGGAAGAAAGCTCCTGCAGGCAATGTTTTGCCCTCAGTTACACTTAGGAAATTCCTTATGCTCCTCCTGGGAGCTGTTTGTTCAGCTCCTAACTGGGGCACAGCAAACAGCTCTGTTGCTTAGATGAAAGCAAGGCCAGGGTTACTCCACTCCTGCAGCTGCCTGTTCGTGCTGAAGGCATTAAAAAATGTATTTTATCAGCACCTCTGACTGAATGCACAGCAGACAGAGCTGCTCAGCTAGCAGCTCTGTGCCATTTCTGGTCTAGCCCTATCTCAGAGCACATCACACTCCAAGGCTGCCATATCACTGCTCTGTATCTTATCTCCTACTGCACAGCCAATGGAAAACTCCACAGGCAGCTCTGAGTGGTGCTTGGCTGGCTGCACCTTGTCATGTTCCTCTGCGTTTCTGAGCACAAGCTCTGCCCACAAGACCAAGGAAATTGGCTTCCCCACTTTAAGACTCCTATGTGAGATTCCACTTAGTGAGACACAAGCAAGAATGCATCCAAATGCTTATTCAAACAGCAGGTGAAATATTCTTCTCCACTGGCCTTGCACTAGTTACTTGACAACTCCTGAGCCCAAGAATCACCTTCCCAGGAAGCTGGGAGAGCCATGAAAAGATTAAAGGCAGTGCTGGCCTAGTGGGTGTGCAGGAGGTCTTGTCTAGCCCTCCCTTCTTGCCTGTTTCACCTGGCTCCTTGCACACTAAGCTTCAAAAGGAAACTCATTTAGGATGCCTCCTTTGTCCTGACTGCTTTATCCTGCTATTATCTGCTGTTCTCCTGCTGCATCTGCACCGTGACACCAGCCACAGCAACAACACCCCTGACAGTGCTGCTGAGAAGAAGAGACATTTTAGATGAAGGGAGATGGCTGAGCTTGGGATGTTTATTCTGGAGCAAGAGATTCCCTTCCCACTGCCACGTGTCCCCAGGGGCCTGCCAGTTATCACCAGCTCACATGCACTGAGGGACTCACGGCCACGGTCTCGTCTCCGTTTAGTCTGAGGATTAGGGCTCAACAGCAAGTTACCAGGGTTCACCAAGTTTCCATGAGTCAGCTAAGCCAAGATTTCTGCCCATGTGTGCTCTTCCAGCCCACAGCAAATGCAAGGTAATGCAGCTTAGCCTGGTCTGCAGTGAAAGAAAATTCAGCTAAGCCGCATTATTGCACGCTTGCATCAGGGAAGGGAGAACACATGGAAAAGTCCTGTGGCTCAGCCCCCAGGGACAGGTATTAACCACAGGGACTTGGTCACGTGCTGGTGTGCAATACTTCTGCACACAGAACTCAGCCAGCTACGGTAAACCACACTGCTGGGTCACTGTTCCAAGCAGCAATGTCTAGAAAATGTGGAGGACGTGTTTTGAAATAGAGAAAAACAAGGGAGAAAATGCCCCAACAGTAAGATTAAAAGCTGACAAGCTCCTAAGAACAGGAAGAGGGGCAGCACAGCTCTGTGTACCCCAAAAACATCCACTGCTGTGACTTCACAGGGCTTCAAGTGATGTTGAAACATAGGTCTGTCTTCAGTCCCTCTCGAGCCACAAGTATTCACAATGCTGCATGCTGGTTTTACAAAGGCTGTGTTCCCTTTTCCCTTCCCAAATCACCCTGAACCAAAGACAGGCTGCTGCAGACTGCCCAAGCAATAGCCCTCACTTTGCATCTTCTGGCCCAGAGTTTGTCAAGCTGGCTGGGAGTGCCAGATTAGAGGGTCTGCGTTTCCCATGGATTCAGTCTGCATGTGGGAGGTACTCATGAGTTCACTTGGACAGTGTGTGAGCGAAGGTTGCTGCTTTCCTAGGCAACTGATACTGGAGAATGCATCTGCAAAACTGAGAGATGGTGGAAAATAGCATGTGCTGTACAGTAGTCCATGTCTGCCATCCTTTGCAGAAATACTGCTAATCAATCACTTGGAAATGTCTCACTCACTGTGCTGTTTTATACAGGGTAGGTCTTTTTGTCTTCAAAAGGTTTATGGAGCCAGTATGACTGCCAATGTGAGTGGTAGCAAAGCAGAAGTGGCACAGCACCCCAGGCTGCCCTACTGCTCTGAGGTGTGTGGTGCTCCCACCACAGCTCCAGCTCCAGGTCGCTTGTAAAGTGAGTGCAGAGGCAGAGAAGGAAAGGGATAGTTAATAATCTAAACCAATACCAAACAACAGTGGTAGCCAGGTAAAACAATAACCTTAGTTCACTCTGTAAATGTTTATACAATAGCCTTATCTCCAGCTACATCCTCTGCAGCTGTAGCCTAATGCTTATGCTTCCAGATTTTGTGAACTGTGGAAGAAATGTCTCTGCTGGCCTGGGGTCATGCAGCAGGTTGTGTTTGCAAACATGCACTGTACATTAACAGGTGAAGCAAGCTTGGCCCCAAAACTGATGAGCAAAACCAAACAGAGATGAGGTTTGGGTCAGAAATTCCTTACAAAACTAAAAAGAGATGGAAAGCAATCACTGAAATGAAAGGCAGCACTTGGAAAGTTTCAGTCGTGTTCAACTGCTTAAACATTAGGGAGCAAATGGAACTGTAGAAGTTACCCAAGTTCACCTTCATTAAATGCCATCTCCTGGAGGTCTGGGCTGCTGTGGCTCTGAGCCAGCAGGCTAGGGGTCTCTCAGGGTTCCTCCAGCATCAGTCCTGCCCCCAGAGGGTGGTGAGGAAGCACCTCGGGAGTGGCTGGGACCAGCAGCAGGACTGGTCCCTGTCTGACAGTCTGGAGTGCTGATCAGTGCCTGTCCACTGACCTTCCTGCAGCAATCCCCAGCAGTCTGGCCAGGCTTGGCCTGCTGAAAAACACCCCTCCGAGCACTCCAGAGGGAGCATGTGTTTATCTACATGAGGTGATGGACAAGGGAGAGAGGAAAAGCAGGGGGAAATTGCCTTGAAGGTGGACACAGGCTCTCCTGGTGAGGGTGAGATCTGTGCATGTGATGTCTGCTGAAGGTTAGGGAGAAAGACTGGGAACATTTCTGTCAGCTGAAGAACTGGTGCAGAATTTGTCAGTGATGCTTGTAGCAGCTAAAAATGCTGCTGTTTGTGTCTGCGTGGCTGGGCCTCTTGCTTTCTACTTTTCCCCACACACAGCTGTGCTCAGTATTTCTATTGGTATAGTGGGAATGTATCATCAGCTGGATTTCTGTGACCAGTTGGGACAAAGGAGTGTGCCTGAAGAGGTTTATTGAGTGTGATTGGTTACTCGTAATAATTTTAGTACAGCTGATTGGCAATGTTATTTTCAATTTCTTTTTTATTTTGTTTTAATATGCTCTGCACTTCACACCTGGCAAAGCAATTGGTGTAGATAAAAAAGTCTAGGATTCTCTGTCATATTGTACATGCTAGCTAGTATTCAAAGAGAAATTGTTCGGACTCAGCTACTTACTCATGGCTTCTAATTAGTAACGAGCTAATCATCGTCTGCTAACAGACTTATGTTACTTAGTTTATTTTAAATTAAGGCTACTGGGGATTAGCATCTACAAGGTCACTTGACAAGACGCCAGCCCTGCCCGCCAGACAAAGGTTACTCCACCCAGCTCACGGCTCCCATGGCTGGGTGCTGCCTACAGGGGGAGGGCTCCAGCAGGACCACAGAGCTGCTGACAGATCAGTGCCAACTTAGCCTGCGTGGTGCCCGCTGGCTAAACCCTTCCTGCTGCAGCCCCGCTGGCTGCTTGTAAAGCCCCTAAGAAACCACACCTATGTGCACTAGCTTTGCCTGCGGCATCTTTGACCAAAGGATAAAGTTTTGCAGCAGCAAATTTCAGACCTCCTGCATCTGGGCGAAAAGATAAACATTCAACATTTCTCTCAAGAGCTGATCTTTTTTTTTTTTGTTTGTTTTAATGTTTATATATATAAATATACCATAAAGCGTACCATTTCCTCATTTCAGTACAGGTTTTTTTTTTGAAGCTTACTAAAATAAATGAAATATAAATGCTACAATTTTATGTTTAAAACAAGTTTTGATGACAGGCTTCCCCTAGGAGGAGGCCCAGAAACTTCGTTAGCTACATGGAGAGAGACAAAAACACCCCCAAAACTTCATAGTGTGCATTCAGAACAGTAGATGTGCCTCAGCTGGAGCTGCTTGCAGTGTCCGTGAGTTCCTCACGTGAATGCCCACTCTCCTGAGCAGAAACTGCTTCATTAGTAACCTGAAAATTTCACATTCAACGTGTATCTCCCTTCAATTCATTATCGAGACCCAGCTTTCCGTATCTGTGTCTGCCTTTGCTGATCCCAAACAGCAAGAGGTATCATCAGTTGTGGGTCTGGGGATCAGGATTGCAGAATGGTGCATTTTTAGATAAAGCCATGTGAAATCAGCTACTGTAAACCTCGGGTAAAATGTCCACCCTGGTTTTCTCCCTTCTCCTTCACAACTTGGAAAATGTTCACAGCATTGAAACGAGGAGGGGTGGGAACAGGGGTGAGAACCATGCACCCCACACACCTTCTGCACTTCCTCCTGCTCCTGCCTTTGACCTTAACTAGTTCCTCCTGGGCTGGAAAGGAGGTTCCAGGGGAATCCCACCCCACCAGTCACAACCCCTCTGGTTCCACCTCTCCTCCACTTACAGGTCCTGTGGGTGAACACTTAGCTACTAAAGCAGCAATCTAAGATCTGCCCGCTTGTCTTGCTGCCAGGGGTTTGTTGTTGGTTTACTCCTTCTCAATGCATATGTTCCAAAACAGACGTGTTAACAGGAAAAAAAAAAAAAAGAAAAAAAAAAAGAAGATATCTTTAAAACAATGATAACACCACAATATCTGTTTAAAATAGTACTGCCCGTGCTCTGGACAAATTGTTAAGAGCAATTCAGCATTCTTATAATTAATCCACAACAAAAGAAGCTATAAATGCCACAAATGAAGGCATAATTGGCCATACAGAGGCAACACTACCATGAATGTTGTTTGGCAAGGGAAAAAAACCAAAACGAAACCAAAACCAAAAATAAAAGCAGATACATAATTGATCCAAAGAACGGGTTCAGAACTGCCCAGCGCTGCTGGGGTCACACTGCAGGAGGCGGACTATGGATGGATCACTCTTGGCTCCCCGAATGAACTCTTCCAGAGAGAGCTTTCCTAGAAGAGAAACACCATTCCTTAGTGCCCGTGGTGGGTGTCGGCACAGCTGCCAAGCCCCCGGGAAGGCCAGCAAAGCCCTGCCTGCCTGCACCCCCCTGGCGCTGCCTTTGCCCGTGTGACTGGTGTGGGGGTTTGAGGGGTCCCCCTGAGGACAGGACAGCCCAGCCCCCCAGCACGGGGCAGCTGCAGAGCTCCTACCGTCACGGTTGGTGTCCATCTGGCGGAAGATCTTCTCCGTCCTCTTCTCGGGCGTTGACTCGTCTTCTGGCATCTTCATTACAGAAGAAACCATCTTATAGATTGCCTGTGTGATACGACAGGAGCACAGAGCTGGTGAGAAACACACTGTCTTCATGCAGGGCTGTGATTGCCTCCTGTGAAGGAAAGATATCCCGGGAACACAGCAGTCCCTTTTCCCTCCAGCCCTGGCCTGTGGGTGTGTCACTTTCTCCCACTGATTCAGAGTCCTGTTCCCCCTCAGCAGTGTCAGCAGCAGTCAGGGGACAGCAGTGCAGGTGTGATTGCTGTAGCTGCTTATGCTCCACTCCCTCCTGCTTTGGGAGGGGGGTCTCTGGCAAGAGCCCGTGATTGCTCACTGGATCACCCTCTCCCCTTCTCCCATTCACAAAGGCACTGTGCCTGGCACGCTCCATCACAGCTTCTCCAGCTGGAGGATGCTGCTTAGCAGCAATCTGTGCACATTAGGGAGTACCTGCTCCCTTGGCCACCTTTCTGGTTTCTACTCTGCCAGCAGCTCACCCGTCACTTCTCCTGGCGTTTAAATAACTTAAGGAGTTACACTCTGAGAAAGGCATTTGTCTGTTGAATTAATTATTAATTGCTTATTCTCAGCACAATCAAACATATCACCAATGCCATGGCTGTGGATTTCCTGGTCTGCCCTCTGGCAAGTCTGCAATGCTGGCTATGGACACAAGCAGGGGAACAGAAGAGAACATTTCAGTGTGAGCAGCTGTTGGTTGGATGGAAAAGTGTTGGGAGGAGAGGAGAGGATGAAGAAGAGGATGAAGAAGCAAGCACTCAAACATAGGGATCAGGGAACTGGAGGAAGGAGGCAATAGGGGAATTTAAAAAGGGAGAGCATGGACTGTAAGAATTTACACCTTCCTCATCAGCATTCAAGTCTCTCAGGGGTCCGAGCAGAGACAAGGCTTGTAAGGCTGCCAATGTTTAAGCATTTGAGGCTGTGTGGCTTTTGTCAGGGGTAGGAAGAGAGGTGGAGGGGTCATTCCCTGGCTCTGGGTGAAAGGATGGCAAAGCAGAGCATCTGTATTGAAAGTGTGGGAGGAATGCCCCGGGCTGGGAATACAGGCGTGTTTACCCTGATCAAAGTAACCAGAGTAAGAATATGCAGATTTTTAGGACAAAAAAAAAAGCACTTCAGGATGACTTCATTCTACAGGGTCTTTTTCACAGAGGCGTGTGAAGGGAATAACAGATGAGATATTCTAGGAAAGCCAGATGGGAATAACATAGTAAACATTCCTTTCATGCTGAAAATGGTTACTCTGGACAAATTCTTATGTCCTTACTCAGAAGTTCAGTGGGAAGTTTCCTCAAAGTAAAAGCCAGCTAAAGCTGCTTAAGAACCTTGAGACTTGCCCCAGATTAATTCAATACATCTACACAGAGCTCTTTATTGCATGTTTGAAAGAGCAAGCCTTGAAAGGAAGCTGGTTCCAAGAGATAATTACGTTGGAGCTGGGCTGAACTAGCCCTGCACTGTAATCCAGGACTGAAAGGCTGTGAGGGCTCCACTCCACGTGGAGTGTGACTCCTTGGCCTCACAACTCTTAGGCTAGAAACCACGGTGGCATTCAGCAGGAGATGGTTTGGAGGTGACTATCAGCAGCCCTGTGAGTCAGGGCAGCTTGTGCAGGTGGAATTCTGTCAGGAGGGCTCCTTGCAGTTCCCTGGCACCCCTGAATGCCACCAGAGCCCTGTGTGCACCACTGGAGTGAGCACAGATTCCAGCTGCATCTGCACTGGGTGACTCCCTCTGACTTTCCAGCTGCATGTGGAACAGTGGTGCTGGGTGATGTAGGACAAATCTCATCCCTTTGCCCAGGTTTTGCTCCCAGTTGCTGGTGCCACAGCTCCACTCAGGCCAGGAACCTTGGTGGGGGCTGCACTTTGCTGTTACACTTGGCAAAGTGTTAAAGTGCTCCTTGTGCTTATGGCAGCAGTGGCAGCACAAATTCTCATTTCATCCTTTTTACTCTGCTGAAATACATTTTGACAGCTAAAAGACTTGTGAATAATTGACTTGAAAAAAAAATTGCTTTCCTCTCCATCTCGTGGGGATTTTTGATACTGTCTTTACTGAGAGACATATCAACTTCTGCTTCTTTCCATATCAGCTTCTGTTTCTTCCTGACTTACAAATAGCCCAGCAAGTGAAATGTGAGTGCTCTGTGTTAAACTGAAGGTGTTATTCTCACCTCTCAGCTCTATATTCTTAAGGTGCTTATGACTTCATACAGTGAAAACAGGTACTCACAGAACAAGGTTTCCATTTCTTATCTGAACTCTTACGGGGCTCTCACCAAGTATGTCCCATTTCAGCAAGTGAAGCAAACATGAACCTTCTAGCTGATTTGCAGCTATTATTGAGTGGACTGAACCATTCAGATTATAGGTAAACATATAGGAGGCATGAAAAGCATTTCTGGAGCAGGAGAATCTCAGAGGATTTCTGGTAGAGGTCTCTCCAGAGGGTAGGTTCTGAAGCATCTTCCCACAGCACTTTGCAGATGTGCTGTGCCTGGTAGGTGTAGCAGTATCCCGTGGACTTTCTTTTGTTAGCTCTGCAGTCAGCAGCCCATCACTGGAGTCCTTCCTGTTGTGTGACCCTCCAGACTGTGCAGCCAGCTCCCCTGGATGGCTCGTGTGTGTCTCTAAGCAGGGGAGGCTTGGTGAGGCTGTGAGGGGCCATGTGCACCTGGTAAGCAGAGATTATTGGAACACGGATGCTTTTCCCTCCAGCACATTGCCCTGCAGAGAAAATGGGCTTCAAAAAGCTGTTACGGACCATCCACGTTCATCTCCTTGTCAGCTGGACAGTTACTAGGGCTTCAGTGCCTCTGCTGTCTCAGTGCTGCTGCTGCTGCCACTGTCACCACAAACACCCTCTTGCAAAGCTGAGCAAGAGCAGGATGCCTGCCCTGCCTGCAGCAATGGTAAGAGAAAAGCATGCCTTGGCTCTGTGGTATTGAAGATACAGTAATCCCACAGTGACAGGGACAGCATTTTTCAGTGAGACTAAGGCTTTTAGATGGATGGTGTTTCAGTGAGCAATCATCTTGATGTATTGTCTCGTGCAAAAATCCCGATGAAAGCTTAATAAATCCTGGCATATCTATATGGAAATGTATGCTAGATAAGGGACTCCTAATAGGTTCCTCTGAGACGTATATCAGAGATATAAGAGAGTTCTATTTTTCACTATCAGAAATCTTGTGATGGCTGAGGGCCCCCAGGAAGGTACTTGATACAGAATCCCATCTTTCCATATTAAAAATTAATAACCTTTTGTAAATGAAAGTGATAGCTGTTAGCTGGGTTGGTTTTTTTTCAAGTGTAATCATTCCACATCAAAAGAACCTCTCCAGAAAGCAAGAAAAAGTGCTCATCCACTTCAGTCTCACGTATCAGCTGAACACTCTTCCAGAGCATACACAACAAATCCTCCTGCACTGGGAGGAGCTATGGGTGGCCAGGAATGGGGATCACTGTGACCATAGAAGCTGGGAGAAGAGAGCAGGGTGGGATTTACAAGTGAGATTTACAAGCAAGTTGCCTCGAGGAGGGCAGTGCTGGTGTTAGCTGCTGTTTGCAGGACACAAGCAGAGCCCTGGTAGGAAGACTGACTCCACACATGCAGTTTGCCATCACAGCCTGTAGTTTCTGTGCACTCCTTCCCACTGATTTCCAGCACAACTGTAAGTCTGAACATTACAGTGCATCGCTGATACTTCAAAATTTCAAGGGGAAAAAAGGATCTAGATAACTGGCTCTCTTTTTTTTTTTTTTCTTTTTCTTTTTTTTTTTTTTTTTAAACAGTGCTGCCTTATACAGATTCAAGCTGTGTAAATATACTACCCTGGCAAAAAATATTTTAAAGCTTTCACTAGAATGATGTGCCTCAAGGGTAAAAACATGTTAGAGGAGGCCAGAGTGAGGTGGGACTCCTAGTAACACAAGAAAATGCATCTAAAGAAGCTGAGTATGGAATCATCACCTAACCAGCTAAGGACTATCTATACTTATCTAAGCAGGTAAGGTCTATCTATACTGGCAACTTAATATTAAGGCAATTGGTGTGATAGTAAATATGCAGAGCTCACTGAATGAGGCAGACAGATGACTTAAAGTGTGTGAGCTGATTTTACATAACATAGTAGATTTGTTTCTTATTGTGGTGGAAGCCTTCCTTCCCTGAGAGTACACTACCTGGCTCATTTAAGATACCTCCCCAGTGCAACTGGAATGAGTTGTAATTGAATGCCAGTGGTTTCCCAGAGGACAGAAAGCCATTTATCAGCAGGTTAGTTGCTGTGCTGCAGCCCGAGCAGCCCCCCAAGGGAGAACTTGCCTCGCAGCACGTTGCTCAGGGAACACTTGCAATGGACACCGAAGGCTGTGGTTTGAATCCTGACACGATCTTTGCCAAGGAAATAACAGGTAATATTCAAGTAGCTCTACACAGACCGAGACCATAGCCCCTCAGTGCAGCCAGAGCTTTCCATGCAGTTGCAGCTTTGCTTGGTAAGTGTCTGGAAGGAGGGAGGCCGAGGGGCGGCTCCGAGCAGAACCTACCTGCACGATTTCCAGCATCTCCGACTTGCTGATGTAGCCGTTCCCGTCGAGGTCGTACATGCTGAATGCCCACTTCAGCTTCTGCTCCAGTTTGCCTCTTGAGGTGACACTCAAGGCGATGATGAATTCTCTGAAATCTATCGTTCCGTCCCCGTTGGCGTCGAACGTGCGGAACACGTGCTCCGCAAACTTGGAAGCGTCCCCGTAAGGGAAAAAGTTCCCATATATTTTTTTAAACTCCTCCATTGATAAATGTCCACTTGGGCAGTCTCTCAAGAAGCCTTTGTACCACTCCTGGATCTCGTGTTCTGTAAAGTCTGTGCTTTCTAGCAAATCCTGCATGACTTCGGGGCGTAGTTTGCTGTTTTGCTTTCCCATGGTGGTGTAAAAATATTACCTGCAGAAGAAAAATATATGAGCTAATATTATTATTATTGTTCATAACTATTAGGTTGGAGGCTGTAGAAGAACACCATTCTGGATTCTGAGTTTTCTGATGTTAGTTTACTCCTGGGAATTACTTGATGCTTTGGGCAGCGTCCACTACTATGAATATACTCCAAAAATATACTCTGAAAATGCTATTTTTTTCTCTGAAAAAACAACAAGACAAATCTACGTGTAAATTACATTGTCTTTTCGCAGTCTGGAGGGCTGTAATGATGCTGAATTTGTTGACATCTTACTTTGCCTTTGAAATCACAAGGTAAACGATGGACGTTGCAAGCTGTAGCTGAGCAGTAGCTGCAGGACACCTTCCATCTCAGTCACCCAGCTGTCTCAAGAACACAGCCTGAACTAGATGCATTTTTTTTTGATACCTCTGGTGGAAATCAGGTTGCTACAAAGAGCTGTGTTCACTTGGTCTTGATCCAAAATGGGATCAAGGGGCATCTGCAGTGTACACTGAAACCATGTGCTCCAAAGCCCTTCTGGATAGACCTTTACAGCCAGAATCAATCAGTGCAAGTCAGAAGTTGTCTCTCTTGTTTGACATGGACCAATTCCCATTTTAGTACAAAATGTAGATAAAATCTGAGAAGATTTTATCAGTGGTGGATTCCCCCACTCACAACCATTACTGTGTTTTTCAGTTTTTCTCGTAGACAGAAATTGGATCTATTTCTAAGTAACAGCAATCTGGGTGATCACAGCTCTTTGAAAAAAAAACAAAAACTAACCTCTTTAAAAATAGAAGAGAAGGAAAAAGTACCCAGGCAACAAAACTGGAAATTAATTTCCCTGAAGTTAACTAGTAAGAAATATTATTAGATATAGCTTCTATTAAACCACCACCATTATGTTCTACTTAAGGCAAGTTGCTACATACTACATTGTGCAGTAGATTTACTAATGACCTTAAAACCCTTTAGGTTATAAGTTTTGTGCTGGCTCCAAAAGACACCACCATCATTTTTATGGAAAGCTGAGCATTATTACACCTGAACTGTGGGAAGCTATTCTCTTATCCACAGAAACCTGCCCGAGACTGCCATGAGAACAACAGTCAGAATTCAAATCCGATGCATGGATGATGAGTAGAATTGCCAAGTAATTTCTTCGAGCTGTCCACACTGTTGTCAGGATGGAGTCTCTGGGCTACAGAGATGGATCTGTGAACAATACCTGGAGTGGCTAATGAGTCTTCAGTAAAATGGCCTTTCTAGACAAAGTAATATTTTAGCCAGGGAAGACCAATGCCGTGTCAGCAGCAGACAGCTGCCATCTGAAGGTAATCTGCTCTCTCTTCTATTTGGCACTGGGAAGAAGAAATTGAGGCTCCCCCAAACTGATGTTAATTGTTTCTCGTGGTGAGAAGTTCCCCTTCTCCACAAGGCATGTTTGGTCTCCCTAGGGCAGATAGAGGACTGACTCCTATGACCAAAATAGCTTTATTTCTCAAGGGTATAATGGTGGGATCCACCTTAGATCTCCCTGTGTCTCCACAGGACCACCGATGCCTGTCTGGTAACGAGAGGTCTGGTCTAACCTCAGCCTCCACATCTGATGGGCAGTGGGCTCCCCTGTTCACAGAGGGGAGCAGGTTGGAAGGGGTGAGGAGTCCCACCCAGTGGGAGCCTCTACATCTGACCATTTCAGGGACCTGGGTCACTGCCTTGATCCACAAGATGTCTTTTCTCCAAAGTGTCTCCAGAACGCTTGGAAAGTGGAAGATGCCACCTCAAAGGGAACTTCGACTGTCTTTCCTCCTTTCACCCTGATCAGAACACACCGTGCAGTTTTTAAGTAATCAAAGCTCTTAATACCCTGAAAATAGCAAATCAGTCCCTGTCCTACAGGCCTGGTCCAACAGCTGCCAAGGCAGCTGAAAGTTGCATTGCCTTCAGGGTGCTGGACAGGATCCATAGTAAACAACCTGGGAATTAGCTGAGTGAACAGATTACATTAGGGCAGCCAGACGGGTTTCTGTCAGGCAAAACAACTCAAGCAGGGGCTGCCCACAGCATGGAAAAGCAACTGGACAAATGAAGTGGCCAGGCTTAGTTTAGAGTGGCACCAGCTTCACAAAAGCCAAACCAGTAGAATCCTAGAGTGGGCAGCAGCGACCCACACCCTCTGTCAGCAGCTACTCCTCAGCCCCAGGGGCTGCACATTTTTCAGAGCATTAGAGTAGAAAGGGAAGAGCTCTGATAGCTGTTCAAGCCAGCTGCTTAGGACTGGGCTGGCATCACTCTGTAAGCCCTTGCTGCTTTTAAATAGCTCAAAACCTAGGAAATGCGAGATACAGCTCGCACACTTCCAGCCCAAGTCTTCTGAAAAGCCAAGTATTGCAGCCAGTGGCCTTCAACAGGTAGCCATAAGAATGTGTTTCAGCCCAAAAAATGATGCCTTTATAGCTGCACACAGTTGCAGGTGCAACATATTTTCACCAAATAATGAACACTGCAGGCAGCAGAACGTGCTGCATTGCACTGGAAGGAGTAAAATGGCCAAATGAGAAAAATCCGTGTTCTCCAGGCAGAAAGGGAGAGCAAACTGCCTGTGACTTGCAGTAAGGGGTTGAAAGGCACAGCCCCTGTGATGCCAGGCAAAACCAGTAGGGTTGTTTCTTTCACGTTGCTCTTGCTTTGCCTTCTGCTGTTCACAACCCCAGGGCCACCTCCAGCAGTGCTCTCCATCCACTTTCCCATTGGAAATGTCACTGCTGCTGCAGGATCCCACCTGTGTGACATAGTGCTCTTGCTTACAGCAGCAGCAGTACTGGGAAGAAGAACTTCTTGGCTTTTAGCTACCTGCCGTGAACCACAAATAATGCTCCCTGGGAAGGAGATTTTCTTTCTTCTTAATCCCACAGGAATCTACCCAGCAGGTTCTTGGAAGCAACCACTTTTGCTTCCTTCTGGCCACTTCTAGTTTGTTTTCACATATTCATTTTAGTAACCACTCTGGCAATGCTTGCCAAGAATGGCTTTTTTTTTTTTTTTTTTAAAACCAGCATTTTGGAACATTTTTTTGAAAGAAATACAAACTTATTAAATATCACAGAGGGACTTAGCAAAAGAAAATACATGCAGAATAAAATTTCAAACCTGGCCATCCTCAATTTATCTGCTTACATTGGCAAACGGAAAAAATGGTTAAAATTCATGAGCAAAATTCATTTAAAAACTGACATTCTCTTATCAATATTCACAAGGAACAGCTGTAAACAGATTTGCAGTGCAGTATAACAAGTACCCTATGCCTGAAACGCATACTATTGAGTAAAACCATAGCTGACTTTAAAGACCAGGAAGGAAGAATAATGAAGAAATTAAGATGAAAAGGTGTGGATGGAGTCATCACTCAGTCTTATTAGTCACTAGATGGAAAAGGGGACACAGATGCTGTCCAGTTACCCACTGGTACTTCACAACTGTTTTTCACAATACATTTCACTTCATTTCATTTCATTTCTTCCTTTTTAAGAGTGCACAACAATAAAAATCACGCCACCATTCACATGCTTTTTTGGTTCATAACCATTTGCTTGTGAAGAGTTGAGGAACAACAGCTTACCGTAGGCTTCGTAAGAAAAAAACCCAATTATTTCTTTGTTAATTCTGGGTAGAATCATCTAAGGTCTTTAAAATAACTCTCTATCTTGGCAGACTTCAGATGACTCTTTGGGGAATTAGATATATATTTATATATTTGACTTCTTCACCATACTACTGCTACTATGAAAGTAGTATTTTTGTAAAAGTATGTTTGCTTTTGCTTCGTTTTGTATGATAAAGGGCAAGAGAGCCTTTGCTAGCAGACTGCATTAGGACATCTGCCCTCAGGAGGCTGCTTTTCCATATTTTACTGATCCAGCTGCTGGACTAAGCACAGCCACTGCAGTATTTATGAACACGTGTGGAGCTGACAGCAGGGGAGCTGGCAACATCTCAGCCCCTTCCAGCTGGAGGTGACTTTACTGAGTGGCATCCTCTCAAAAGGAGAACACCACCAAAATCCCAAGGACAGACACTTTCTGCAGTTGCTGTGCTCCCTGTTGTGAGAGCAACCTGTGAGCCTCATGTCTCTGTTGGACAGTCCCCTTCTGGGCCACATTCCCTCCAATGCTCAAGGTCCAGTTTTTCAGGTGCTCAGCACCCACGGTTGGGCTTCCCAAAAGAAACACACCTGTTCATTCGGGCACCCGTGCAGCAGGCAGCTTCTCAGAGGGCATCTGCACCCAGTGGCCTCCCAGAAGACAGCACCGCTTGTTTTGGTGCTTAGGGCTTGAGTGCTTTAGAAAAGCACTTCTCCAGCCTCCTAAATCCTCCCTGATGTTTGCCTGCACCCCGACGCATCTCCAGCTCGCTTCAAGTGCTTCTCTTCTTGTGCAAAGCACTCCTCGACAGGAACACAATCCTCCCCAGTGCACCAAGCACCAGGCACCCAACGCCTCCGGCAGCACCTTTATCAGGTCTCTGATCTGTCCTGCACCTCCTTTTGTGTAACCCTGTATGCAGCACCTCGGCGAAGGGCAGTGGAAACCAAGCAAAAGCCACTGCTGCACAAAGCACCACGAGAAGCTGCTGTGAATTCATGCTCTTGACTTTTTTATCTCTGTAAATAAATAGCATGTGACTCCGAGGAGTGACATTGTGCTTACTCTACCCTTAAAAAAATCGTTAACAGATGGTCTCCTATCCCACAACAGAGATTTGGTGCTGACAGATAAATTGAAAGCATGATATTGGAAAAAAAAAAAAAAAAAAAAAAAAAAGCCAATAAACGAAAAGGCGGATATTTTAAAAGATATTCTTGAGAGGGGAAAACAAATGATAGTGGAGGTTCCTACCCGGAGAGTAAGTGTGATTTTGTTCCATCCTGAAGAAATGGAGTGGAACTTTCTCCTCCAGGAAAGCAGGCAATAGGAAAGTGGGAGTGGGAGGTTCTGGTTGCCAGGAGCAGGGATTTTTTTAAGGAGATGGAAACAAGATGCACTAAGATAATGTCAGAGTTTACAAGTCCATAAATATGAAAGTCCATGCCAGAGATGATTCATCCAGCACCTAGGACTGTCAAGTGTGCCTGGACACAAGAGTCCTCATCTGAGACATGAAATGGATGACTAAAGGAGCTTTGTGGGAATTTTTTTAAGTGGCTTTCAGAGAAGTTTCTAAACTGCAGGTGAAGTGTTAATGCTGCTCTCCGAATCCTTACATCCTTTAACTTGCCAGATGAGGATGTGAATTACACAGCACTTTCTTTTTTTTTCAGTAGAACCCATTTACATCAGGTAATGCAGCTTAGCCAAAATCAAAATGTTTTGTGGAAACGTCACATCCAACAAAACAAATCCTGCAGAAATGTCAGAATTTCAAATTTTCTTCTTAACAAAAGCAAGAAGTTTTAGTGTGACTTCATCTTTTTATCAATCTCGGTTTGGCGTTTATATTAGATGCTAATTCTAGCATTACAGTGGTTTTGACATTATTGAGACAACAGTTCCCTGCCAATGAAGTGAAATAGCATGGTGTTTCCAGATAATTTTTAACTTCCATCCCACTGGGGAAATTCTGATGTTTTGTTCCCGTTTGCAATGAAAATAAATATAAATGTCAAAATTTCCTTTGGATTGGGGATTTTGGATTCTAACCAGCTCTAATCAACAACAAAGCCATCTGCTTTGTATTAATGACTTGGGGCTGTATGTAACACTGCAGAACAGAGTGATACTCTCCTGTTCAGCATTGCTGATGGAAGCCAGCGACCTATAGCAAGTTTCTAGCTCCCAGTTGTCTAGGGAAGTTTGAGGCTGGCCACTTCTATTTTATTCTTCATGCTGCCTTGGCAAATTCATGGAATTCGTCATTCAAACTCAAGATTTTTCCTGCGAATGTATGACAAAACATCCTCCCAGTGACATATGGCACAGCCTACAGCCCCTGCATCTGAAGGGAACTCATAATTCCCAAATTACAGTGCAGTAAGTTACTTGCAATTTATGGAGGTTTCGAATCGATAATTTAAATAATTTGTTCCATGAGAAATCCCTATTTTTGAACATTAATAGGAAGATAAATCTGTTTTCCAAAGACAGCTTCATCCAGATGATTCATCATTTGAATTCTATTTAAGAAGTCATATTGACTTGAAGGACACTAGTACCAACAAGAAAAACCAAAGCAGGACAATTCAAAACAAAAACCATTTGAATTCTGGTTGAAGACAACATCTTTGTTATTTTTCCTAAAGCCTTTTCCCGGCTTTCACAGAGATATTTTTCATGCTGCAAATGAGGTACAGCAAAACTACACAATTACCTCTCAGCCAGTCCAGCAATCCAGTGGGCTTGCAGAGCTCACCATGGACCCTATTCCAGGGTCCATGAAAACCTCAAAAGTTTTCTGTGGACAGGGATTTGTTTTCCATTGACTATGATGGAATCTCCTCTTTTTCCTATCAAGACTCCTCAGGGTTCTACACGGGCATCTGATCTGGGAGGGCTGGATCCCAGGGTGTGCAACAGGCACTGAATGTGCTGCTTTCTGTTCCCTCTGAGCATCACTTGTGTACTGTTAGCCTGGATATTCTGTGAGGTTACTGGAAGAAGATTTTGATCTGTGTTCATTTTGAAAGTCAGGATGACATCCCGCTGTGGAAAACACAGCCCTGTGTCCTGCCCGGCTGCTATTCATGCATAACACAGTGTGCTGCCTGATTTTAGAAATTACTCAACAGGAATGAATTTGGGAGTTTGAACAACATGGTAAAGGTCGGCAAGCAAACTCCCTTAAGAGGCATAGAAAAACATTGCACGAATTAAATGCAAAAAATTATCATTTGCTGGGCTTGTCTGCCCATCTCTTTCACACCTACAAACAAATGATTGCATAATCTTATTTTCTCTCTCTTACTTGTAATCAATAAGCAAAACCCTAGCAGTTCTCTGTATTAAATGTAGGAAGTAGCCACTCATATAAACAATACTGTTTTCCAAAGGAAACTCTGTAACGGCATCTATTAGAACATAGACTGCAGTAAAAATATAATTGTTTGCAAGAAGTCAACAGAAATATTTACAGGTTCATAGCATGACAAAGTGCAGTGTTTTGATAGTATAAAAACTAGGACTGGATCTAAACCAAAAACCCTGAATCATCAGTTTGATAATTTTTCTGTCATTACTGAAAATGTTCTGTGAATTCAGCTAAGAACTCCTCCTGCCTTCACCGTTAAGATCCTCCGAGGAACCAAACAAAGTTCACCAGATAGCTGTCTTCAGACAAAGGAACTACTATTTTTTTTTTTCTCATTTGAACAATAAACAATTTGCATTATTGTTGTACAAAAACTGAAGTGGCAGAACCAGCAAACTTTCCACGGTTTAACTTTAGACAAAGCAGGTTTTATCCAACATGCAGCAAAAAGGCCACTTTTCACCACTTCCTAGTGACTGTAAATAAACAGCTTTGTTGACCTTACGATGTTTTTAGTCGGGTTCACTTTTGCCTCTTTGCTGTCCTCAAGAAGACAGCTTCTCTGAGATCTCTCATGTGTGACTTTTAGTGCCTCTTCCCATTTTTAACTTCTTAGGATTTTTTAAATTGCATCATATAAAACTTTGTTCTTTGATGTTTTATTTCTCTTTCCCCCTTACCTCTTACTTTACTATTTCTCACATCTCTAGAACAAACGCCATCTTTCTTATTCTTACTATTACACTTGAAAAAGCCCAAGTCATATCATTTCTCTTAAATTTTTCTCTATTTCTTCTGTATATCTGTTCCAGCTATTAGCATATCCAAGTATTGGAGTTTCCCACACCATACACTGTGTCGAGACAGTATCCTTATAATGAAATATGTTGTGACCAAAGCAGTAGGGTTTGGAAACCTTGAAAGGAGGCCATCTATGGCTTAATCTCTTATGTCTCTTTCTCTAATCAAAACATAAAAATAAATATATAAAGAAGACTTATGCTGCCTCTAATTGCTAGAAAAATATTATCATTTCATTCACCATACCTTTGCATTACTGTTTTTGTTTTACAGAGATGCTGTTATTAAGAGAAGTTTCTGAACTCATGGCATTGTCACCATTAGAAATTCAGATTTGGATTCCTTTTCTTGGGAAACAATACTTTTCAGGTATGGAAAGGAGTGGAAATGCATATGGCTGTATGAGTTGCTGACTCTAATCAGGTATTTTTTTTTTTTGCCTGTGGATAATGAAAGATACATGATGGCCAACATTTCAGATCCATCCAGTGATGCAGGCTTTTATGTAACCATAATCTTACCAGTAGAGATCTCTATCTCTGGCATTACCTGTTCCCGTTTCTTTTCTTGCTCTGTATGCCCTGTATGGCACATTTTTCTACAGGAACCTTAGCCTCTTGCATTCTCAGTGTCGTGCCTTATGAAAATACAGGTCTTAGACTTGAAATGTCTCCCTCCCACTGCTTGCTACATCCAGCTTTCAAGGTATCCTTAAAATATCTTCAGCTGATAATTCTCTTTTCCACATCATCTTATCTATACTAGATAAGTTCTGTCCCAGCCCACTCTCTAGACACTGCATGCTTCCTATCACTTCATGCATCAAATATTTCCTAATCCTCCTCTCTGCTACCAATGTTATGAAACCAATGAAGCTCCACTGCTTAGAAACAGGATGAACACCCAAGAATGAGTCCACTGTTTGTAAAGTGCCATATAAAATACCACACAAATCACTTATTCAACTACAAAAGCACATCCTGTTCCACCAAACAGTCTCATATCTTAATGATCTAATGAATCCACTGGAAGGTCACTGAAACCAGTTAGCAATACAGGGATCCTCCTGTGAAATGCCAAAGGAATCCTCCAAGAAGGAATAAGAAATTGATATCTATGCAAATATATATATAAAACATTTCTACTTGCTTTTCTTTATTAATAAAAGGGTTCCCCATGAGGCTTGCTGCTTTTTAATGAATGTTTCAGGAAAGGGAGACATTCATTAATATATATTTCCTTGCAAGGTGCTCTAAAATATATCAGTCAGTTAAGGCAAAATATGGATGTTTTCACATTAGTCTTCAAAGATGATAAAATAGTTGCTTATCGTCAGTTTACCACCCAGAACTCAGCAAGATTAATTTGATCTCAATCTCAATGAAACATGTACCTATCATCATATCATGAGTGCAGTTCAAACCCCAAACCTCCTATCACCAAATCATGGCATTCTTCTACATGTTAAAAGGTTGGCAGTGAAGTTGGAGTAAATTTGGCTTTGCTGTTAGTTTTCAGGCACTCAAAAAAAAAAAAAAAAAAAAAAAAAAAAAGCCCCACACAACAAATTTGGAAGAAAGCCAGTATTTTCTTGGAAGTTTCCTTGAAGAAGGAGTAGGAATGGGATAGAGCAATACCCTTGATTTGGCAGCAAACCTTTCTTCTGGCAACTTCATTAAAAAGTCATTCTGCTTTATAAGCTATCAGCAAAGTACTGGCATTTCTGAGTGTGACTGATGGTCCTCCCTCTGCTGACAAAATTAGAAACATCAATAATTCTTAGATTAATTACTTAGAAAATTTCCAACAGAAAAACATTTCCTTATTTTTAGACCCTTGTTGTCTGCTGTAGTCAAAGCAGTAGAGGCCAAAGTTCAGCTACATGTACTTCACTGCAACAGTGGGATCCCTGTATTCTGATTTTCATATGTGTGCAGAAACAAGTCTGCATCAGTGCTGTGTGGGTGGGGGCATCATATGGTGAGCCCCCAAGTCCCAGTCCTTGAATAAATCCTGATTTCTCTCACAGAGAACTGGAAGCAGTCCTCTTGCCCACATACCCATCCACCCATGGCAGAAACGTGGTCTGCTGGAGTCCTGGCACAAAGCTTGTAGCCACCTCAAACACAAAGCTGGAGCTGGGGGGCTGTTGAGAAATGCAAGTCTCACCATGTAAGTTTTCCCTGTTGCTTGTGTGTGGAAAAAAAAATAATTAAAAGGTGGTTCTGAAACAGTTTGTATATCCTTCTCCATCCAGTGCTTAGGTATGCATCTGGCAATGCAATAATGTGTTTGCTTTCTAGCTGGAGGTGTCTATTAGTGATGCTGAAAGGCCCCACGTGCTGCTCCTCAGCAGAGCAGCAGAAGGTAGTCCTCAAGGGTGTCTCAGCCCTTTTGCACATGATATGGTCAGAAAAGGATAAATGCTGCAACACCACATGAGAACCATTAAAAAACACTGCTAAGAAGTTGCATTTGTGAAAAAAAGGTCTTCTCAAATCTATTTTTTTACCACCTAATGAGGTAAAAATAAAACGACTCTCACGGGTACCTCAGAGGGTCATACCAAACATTGCCACAAGCTAAACAGAGAGAAGCAGGTTGTCTGTAATTTAATCATTGCTAATGCACTACAAACATGACCGAAAAGAATAATTAGCACATTTTGGTCAGAGAGGGTATGAATGGAGGAGAAGTGGTCGTTGCTCAGGAGCTGGTGATCAGCAGTTAGCCCCTGAAAAGCACCAGATTAGCAGGAGTGTGGGGAGATGTGTGTTCCAGTGGGTCACACACTGTGCCAAACGTGAGACCCTGGTGTGTATTAGACACCTCGAGAGAATTGCTAAGGGTTTATACAGATCTTCTCTTCAGGACTGGGACTGTGGGGACAGTATTGGAGTGGTCATTTTGCAAACAAACATTTTCCTCATCTCTGTGAAGTGCATCTTTGGACTTCTCAGTTGTGAGCTCATTCTGACTGCCAGACCTTATGCAGTCTCATCTTCATTTTAAAGTAGGCAGAGGATGCATTCATCTTTCTCACATCTGGTGGAAATCATGTCTAGAATCCACTGATTCTGAAGACCTTGTGGGCGGTTTGGCAAGTCCTGATTTCACCTGATGCTTCTTGGTTTTGGGGCAATGGAAGAACAAGAACAAAAGTTCTTTTTCTTTCAGAAAAGAACTCATTTCTAGGTGAGACCTCATTGCAGCCCAGGCTGTAATTCTCTAATCATTTCCCCATGTAGATTCTGACCTGTAACACTCACCAGTCCAGGCCAAAGGTATTTCTTTTAATAATAATCTGATATAATCTCCTTTATAAATCTCTTATTTATTCTCTTAAACCACCATGGTGACAACAGCTGTTTCACACTATATGTGCAGGTATATTCCTGCACACACGTATTCACTAGTCTGATGCTGGATTGATGACAACACAGTGTAGCATGGAGAAGGCCACTCCTGACTGCCATAACAGGTCTAAACAGACACCTCTCAGCCAAGCAGATGCTGAGTTTTGTCAGCATCTTGTCAGCTAAGAGGTTTGAGTCATTCATCTGTGCACACATGCAGGGGATTTTTTTCCTTCTGCCTCAAAGCAGAAGGCAGCATTGGACTGCCTAGGCCAAACACAGAGCAACTGCTTGAGGACATGGCTCCAAATGCTCTGTGCCAGGCAGCACGTGGGGCATGCGTGAGCAGAACACGTGCTGTCCAGCTCCACTTGGGCTCCTGAGCACAGACATCCTGGGATTTTACACATTTCACCTAGAATCTAAGCTTATTCTTTCTTAAATGAATGCCAGTCCATTTAGGCACAGCTTTAAAGCGGGGCCAAAGTAAACAAGGATGCCCAGGACAGATTAGGCAGCTCGGGCTTATCATTAAATTATTTATCTTCAGCATATATGTGAGGTGCTCAAAGAAAGAAGCCTCTGTGTGTATGAAAACAAGAAAGGAGCTCCATTTTGAGAACGAAAAAGTCCTACATTTGACAGAACTTTGATACCACGCTAGGGTGGCTCCATCTCTCACTTCTGAGTCTATTTATATCTGCTGAATTACCAACATGCGATGGTCACCGAGGTGAAAGGACAGTCTGTTTAAATTTGTATATTCTTACTGTATTACATACACACACATTATGTACAAAGCCCAGACTGTTTTTTCCAATACTGTTGCCAGATCTAACGCCCAAATTTAAGCAAAGAATATAATTGATGCGGAGGGATGAAAATATCATCACTGAACTCAACAATATGTTGTTTCCTAAAAAATACAACACATGAACTTTAAAAAGTAGTT
>JAOEGS010006718.1:0-32541 GCA_025447755.1 Corythornis vintsioides | reverse complement strand
GCAGGGGGGTTGGACTAGATGATCTTCTAGGTCCCTTCCAACCCCTAATATCTATGAATCTATGAATCTATGAATATTATGAGAGGAGCCAAGATGAATAGTATTTAACAACTGAAGAAAACGAGAGTCAGCCTATCACCAAGACTAACCTTAATACAGGGCTAGCCACAGCTACTTCCAGTGTGACTACATTGAAAAGGGGTGTGGTGGATCACTTCAGCAGTGTCACCATGGGAGAAGGAAAAGCAGCAAGAGGAGGAAGCTCTTGCTAACAGACTCTTAGTCCCAGGAGTGAATAATATTAATAGGCTGCCTGCCATCTATTAGGAAAAGGAATTAATTAGTATCTTTAGATGAGTTTGTTTTGTGTTTGTTTAATTATGCACACAGGAAAAAAAAAATACCATCTGCCCTTTTGAAACAGAATAAAATTGCAATCACACAGGAGCAGATGCCCAAAGAAGGCAAGTGAAACTGAAACACCCAGCAAAGCTGCTAGCAACAGAGTTCTGAAGCATCGCTCCATTTCCTGTAAAGCATATTTTAAATGGCCAATGCTTTCTTCTGCATCCCCTGGGAGACAGCATTTCAGGAGAACTTTTCCATGCTGCAGGAAGACTCTCCTATCAATGCTAGAAAATGGTCTGGTTTGGTAACAGTGCAGATATTTAGGATAAGATCTACATCCCTCATAACCACAGAATCACTGAGGTTGAAGTGAGCTCTAGAGAACATCCAGTCCACTTCCACTGCTCAGAGCAGGGTCAGCTACCACAGGTTTGCCCAACACCAGGGCTTTTGCAAATCCAATAAAAGTTAATAAAAGCTTTGAAATGTGTTCTTCTGTTGAGCACATATCCTTTCTCCTTATGGATGTTTTACAGGTGACAATGTATCATTGAAGATGTCAGTTTAGTAGTAGGGATGAAACCACTTGGACATTTAATCATGTCTAGTACATGAGATTATGCACAGTGCAGGTGATAAAATCCTTTCCCATAATATATTTTCTAAGAGTGAATGGGACAAAATCGAATTGAATATTTTTTGTATTATTAATTGAGTGCTGTGGCCATATTTAAAATGCAGAGTCTATTGAACAATGAGCCTCTGATGGGCTCGTGGGCACCAGTAGATCAGGAGGGTCCCTTGGATTCTCCTAGTCATGTTAGCACCTCTTGCTATTAAAAAGGAAATTGCTGTGATTGTTATGCAATTGTGAATCACATGTGAAAAGGTGCCAGTGCTCTTTAGTAATGTCATATATTTTCTTAGACTTACTCAGAGAAAACTACCAGTGGTGCAGAGGAAGGATGTGAATTTTAATGCAACAGCTTCTTAAGTTATTAGAAAGCGTTGTTAGGGCCTGATGGTAAAAGCTGTGATTAATGAAACTTGGTCCACTGGCACCAGTCAGCCTTTTGCATAAGTGTGACTGCAGAGCACAAGGGATTATTAGTCTAGATAAACTTTTTTTTTTTTTTTTTCCAACTAGTGATCAGTTCCAGTTGTTCCAGAAAAACAGGGAGGAAATCCCTAGGTGCAGTCAGTAAAGAGACTTTCTATATGTAGAGTCCATTTTCCCTATCATCAGTTATGGTAGAGTGGGTTACATCCTGGATTGGTGGGCTTCAATCCTTCTGAAATCCAGGTTTGGTTTATAAATAAGAAAGTTGTTTGTGTGATTGTTTGTTTGTTTGTTTTTCTCTAGAAAATGCATATCAACACTACTTCAGCCCCAGCTTTGCTTCCTTTGTTTACCAGGGATCACACTTTCTTGCAAGCCCTCATCAACGACAGAGTAATTTCTGAAAGAAACACACCATTTCAAAAGGAGGACAATCCTGTCCCCAGACTGCTACAAAGAAGGAACATTAGTCACAACTCACCAGACTTCCCACCTCTTGGGATTTAGTTTGTCTGGAGAACACAAAGTATCACTGAGGAATTCCTGTGCTAAAACAGCCCAAGACAAAACTCAGCTCAAGCTTTTACCCAAACCATCAGTCCTGCAGCTGTTCAGATGTCCTGCCTCCACGGGCACCTTTGTGGCTCATGAACAAGGTGTTAAACAGTGATGCTCAAACTGATGAGGTGTAGGAATGCTGACACTCAAGACTCTAGACTAGAAAACCATTGGGTGGGCACTGAGATCCGTGCTTGGCTTCACTGCTATTTTAAAGTGATTTTAGAATTGAGATACACATCACAGAAATAGTTGCTATGCATATTAATGTGTCTATTTGTAAAGAGACAATTTATTAAGGCTATATAGAGACATACAGAGGCATGTATCAATATATATAGGGCTAACACAGAAGAGCTGGAAGGTTTGAAGAGAAGTAATCCATGCTCCAAAAATGTCTATTTTAAACAATGAAAAAACATCAGCAGCATTTGTCTTTGTTTTAGGTTTATGCTGAGTGGCTTAACTGTGCCAGATGGTTTGTACATGTCTTATGAGTGAAAAGAAATGTCTGAGCTCACCCAAACTTGAATTTCCTCATTGAGACACTTCTGACATGAAAATAATGAAGATGCTGAGATGAAAGTAAGTTAAAGGACATTTTTTCTATTTCATACTAGATATACAAAGAATATACTAGACAACGTGTCACAGGAGATAGCAGAAAGGAAAAGACTGAGAAGAAGGAAAATATATATTCTATACAGGTGCTGCAGGAACATATAGGGTAGGAGCAGAGTAATTTACCTCTGCATTGTGTGCTCAGAGACAAAGAAGTTCAGATGTGCCTAGGCAAGAGGCACAGACCCCAGTATCACACTTGCTGCTTTATCCTCTGCTCCATTCTGCACCCAGCTGCATGGCTCATCTCAGTCTTCTGCAGGTACCTAAAGGAGAAAAGGGTATTTTATTTTATTTTTTTCAGACTAAGCTTTTTTATAAAGAGCTAAATGAAACTGAAAAATGTCCATCCGATGACAAATTCTCTAGCTATTGCTCTGGTTTGTGTTTTCCCCCACATCAGGACAAAAGAAATGTGTGTTTTTCTTTTTACAGAATGGACGAGGGAGCGACAAAGAAATTCAATTTGGAAAGGTCAAAACACAACAGATGTCAAATGCTCTTTTTGACATTTTCAGCTGAAGAGAAATGTTTCAACATGCCTGAAATCAAAACCTTTCCATTTGCTTTACTGAAAGGTTTTGTTTTGAGTCATGTCAACATTCAACTTTGTTTTCTCATAGCAGCACGTGGTCTTATGGGAACTGTAGTTAAACCAGAAATACTAACATTCCACCCCCCCTTCCCCCCCACCCTCAACCAGGCTTCCTGCTCATAACAATTACATGCTAATTACAAGGCAATGTATTGTCCCTGACATACCACATTGCTTGGATGGTTGGAAATCAACACAATTCCTTAGTGGGAACACAATCCTCTGATGAGATTATTTTGTTGGTGAAAATGGGGCTTTTAACTGCCAGTCCCATAGAACCACAGAATGGTGGGGATTGGAAGGGACCTCTGGAGATCATCAAGTCCAACCCCCCTGCCAGAGCAGAATCACCCAGGGCAGTACACACAGGAACAGATCCAGGTGGGGCTGGAAAGTCTCCAGAGCAGGAGACTCCACAACCTCTCTGGGCAACCTGTTCCAGGCTCTGTCACCCTCACAGAAAAGAAGTTTTTCCTCACATTGAGGTAGAGCTTCCCATGTTTTCACCTGCTGCCATCACCTCTCATCCTATCACAAGACACAGCTGATAAGAGCCTGGCCCCTTCTACTTGACCCACCCTTGAGCTACTTGTAAACATTCCTAAGATCCCCTCTCAGGCTTCTCCAGGCTAAACAGCCCCAGCTCTCTCAGTCTCTCCTCGTCATATAGATGTTTTAGTCCTGGTGAGGTTGTACACCGTCAGGAAAATGTAGTTTAATACTCCATTGTTTCAACCATCCAGAGCACTCCAAAAGGAAAATGTAAGTATTTCATAAAACTTGCAAAATGTTTTCTTAGAAATTTCTACATATATAGAAAACTAGTTTTTTTGACTAGGAAGGTCTTGTTCATCTGTAATTAGAAATGATGGGCTCCACCCTAGTGAGCCACAGCCCAAATGGCACATAGAACAAAGCTTAGTGTCTACAGGAGAAAAAGTATCTTACCAGTGACAGAAAATGAAAAAAATATAGAAAATTCTATTGTTGCTACATGATGAAACATATCATTTTACTAAACAGCTCTGCTACAAAGAAAAAAAAAATAAAAATTCCACCATAAACCACTACAGAGCTGATGCCAATCTGGATAACAATAATTACAATGTACATTTGTATGATGCCAGTCAACTTCATAAAATCCCAGGTGCTTCCTAAACTGTAAATAAAGAGATACTTCAGAGGATATTGGGGTGGAAGGTAACAGCCCCCTCTGCATCAGCAATGATGTTCAATGGATATTTTGGGATGGATTTTGCAGCTGAGAGAATAGGGGGGTACTTTTATTTGCAAGTACAATTACTAGCAAAGCTCTAGTGCAGCAGCAGGGATAAAGACCCAGGGATAAAACTCTTTAGTTAGGATCTAGAGACCCCAGCTAGGGTCTAGGATTAAGAACCCCCAGCTTTGACACTGACCTACCTTGGAAACTTCTCCTGTAAACATTATCTGAGCTGTAATGTGACCTTGAAGATATCTGAGCTCCTGAGATAGCTCCATTTGTGATTTTAATGTTCCTCCACTTGATTTGGTGTCTTTTTGCAGAACCAGACTGCAAAAAGCCTAACAGGGATCAGTAACCAAGTATTTCCAATGGGAGAAATATGCAGAAAAGGAGAAGAAATGTATAAGAGGTAGTGAAAAGAGAAGGCACTGGGTGTGTATGTAGTTTATTTATAGATTCACTAATGGTACATAGAGAAAATGGCTAACAGCAACAAAAGAGGACAGTTTTATGAGTGACTATATGATGGTGTAAGCATACACACCTTCTGAGGTTCAGCTACTAATTTATAATAGAAACCTTTCAGTCAGTAATTTTCTGTTGTTTTGATCCAATAAATTACTCTCTTCTTGGAAAGAAAAGGACTGGAGTGAGGCAGAGTAGAAATGACACCTGCTGCAAAGATAAATACAAATATATTCCCTTTTTCTAGCAGCTCTTATTTCACTTTAATAAGCAGAGGAATAAGGCACTGCAAAAATTGTCTGTAATGGTGTAGGAGAGAGGGAAGAAAAGGGAAACAAAGCTCATAGTTATCAGAAACCTTTCTACTATCTACATAGCTCTAATCTTGTGATAATGGACAATGTCCAGACAAAAGCTCACATGTCCTCAGACTGCTGACCACTCAGTGTTTCCAGCACTGGTACTTATTCCAAAACCTGGAAATACATACCAAAAAAAACCCCAACAAACAACCCAACAACAACAAAGTCATAGTGAATTTTGGGGGAATCAGGTGGCTTTTTGATTATCAGGCTAAATCAAGGGGCTGCTGAAGCCAGGAGCAACTTTTTCTTTCCTGGAGTCTGGGAAAGGTTTTTCCCTGTGATGAGTCTTTTTAAGCAATTCTGTGTAGCAGTTGGAGCTGTCACCTTGTCATTCAGAGGGTTTGCAAGTATGAACCTGTGCAGAACAGCACAAGGTGTCTGCTGGCAGAGTAGGGGCTTTAGCCAGCACAGCCTTGAGCAGAGGTGAGATAAAGTAATTTTATTCTTTCAGAGCCTTGGCTGTAACCATTTCAAGTGGACTGTTTCTTTTCTGAAACACAAAACCAATTTCCTTCCACTTCCTTTTAGGATGATTCAGCCTTTTTTTCCAAGCTATTTATTCTGTTAGTTACTAAAAGCTGTTAACTTTCAGCTGTTGTGCTTGAAGTTTCTGTTTTCATTTGGGCATTTTTTATACAGAAATTAATCTCCTCTAGATGTTCTCGCTTGCTTTCCAAAGCTCATTAAAATTAACAAGGAACAAATTGGGTGGAAAACTGAACTGTTGATGAATCGTCCTTTTTCTGTGTCAATCTGAGAAGACTGAACCAAACTAAACCTTTTCAGCTCATGAGTAAAGAACAGACCCTCATTAATACAATAGCTTTGCAAAGTATTATTGTCTGGGAGGTGACTGTGTTTGTTAATCAGAAGAGATCAAGCAATGGAGACATTCCTGGCCCCTCTTGCTAGAATAAGGGATGACATTACTGCCAAGGTGGTACAAGTGATCCAAGGGAGATCCACACCTTGAGGAAGTGTGAGTCGAATGTGACTCAATACAAAGCAATTTATTTTGCTGGTGGACAGAATAAGCATATCAGAAGGTGTTATTACTTAGCCTCCCTGACTCCAACATATGCAATAGAAGTATATTCATGTGAAATATGTGTCTCAGCTCCTGTTATGACTGTGGGCATAAAGGTGGCAGAAAAGCATCTGGTGCTTCTGGTGGACATCATGGGCCAAGAATGTGCCCTTGTGGCATAGAAAACAAATGGTTTTCTGACTGCACTAGACAAAGTATTGTGAGCAGGTTGAGGGCGGTGATCATATTCAGCACTGGTGAGGCCACACCTGGAGCACTGTATTCAGGTCTGGTCTCCCTGGCACAAGTGAGACATGGGTTTGAGCTGCCCTTGAGTACCCAGCCTGGCTTCCAGATGCTGATTCATGATGGTGCAGATGTTCCCTAGATCCTGTGACATCTGAAAGCCCCATGTGGATGGCTTAAATATCAGCACGTGGTGCCTATGTATGGTCAGTTAAATCCAGAACATAGTCAAGCAGAGACATTTGCTTAGCAGCCATCTAACTGCAAAAGTGTGGCTTTAAGAGGTGTCATGACCATGATAATGTCTTGTGCTAAATATGATGTTAATATGGTACAACAAAGACTAGGCAACATTATGTGACCAAACTGACAAAAGAAAATATGTATCTCCAAGGATGTATTAGACTGTTCATGGAGCTTGCCAATTAAAGAAAAAAAAAAAGTAGTCAGTAAGAAATTCTTAGAAGAGAATGTACCTTGAAGGAGGTAATGTGCCAGGGAGAGCAGTCATGTCTTCTCTTTGCCTCTGGGAAGCCCTTTCTTGAAAATACTCATGTAGATCTCCAACATCTTTTCCTGGATATTTTAACCAATGAAGCAACTAATGATGTTGCCTTATGTTTATCTGAATACTCCTCAGGGTATTTCCTGAGCCTCTGAGACTGCAGACTCAAGCAGATTAGGTTCACCATTTTCAAAGCAGATAATGTTGCGTTGCAACCATTAGAGCAATGGATCAGGCTAAACAGCTTCAAACCAAAGGAAGCAAACCTCTGCAAGTGTACAGGACTGAGTTAAATGACTCCTAAAGATGTTAAATGCTCGTTGGCGTGGGTTGCAGGGAAAGGCACAACTTGCCCAACAGCCTTTCTTCCACTGAGAACATTAAGTTCTTAATTTCAGCTAGTTCCACTTTTTACATGACTTGCTTTTGTGATTATAGACAAATTACCAACAACTTTTCTAAGAGAGCTAGCTATAACTTAGGCCTTCCCTTAGAATTTAATGTATATAAATATGCCTCTAGGGAAGGCAATGAAATGGCTGAAAAAAAATATAAACCCATCACAGTTACACTATTATGGCCTGCAATACTTCTTCCAGAGCCAGTTTGTACTAAGGAGGTAAAATCATGTAATAAAAACATGAAGATCCTAATCCAAAGTAATTGTAGCAGACTTTAAAACAGATTAAAGGCCCTTTGTGGGGCTTAATTCAGTCTTATGATCCTAGGAAGAGTTCAAGCCTGAATCAATGCAAAGCTCCAAGGAAAATGTATGGAAACTTGTGGGTTTTGTGATTTTGTTTTTAAGGAGATTCATATATCCACTTGCTTGACAGCCTGGCCCCCAGTTTCATTCAGTCCTCATGTTCAACACCAACTCCCTGCATCCCTGCATCTCACCTTACTGCCCCCAAAACTGGAGTTATCTTTGAGCATAGCAACACTTCCCTACTCATCCACCCCTAGCTGCAGGGCTCCAATGCATACAGGTGTTCTGGCATGGTCTGGACCCCACCATGGAGTAAAGTGAGGTTGCTAGCTACTCCTCTGGAGAAGGTGACCAGCTCTTTCAGAACTCTGTTCTGACACTTGCTCCATGGTGTGATAGCTCACACTTGAGCTGAGGTCTGTGTGTGAATTCATGTCACTTAGGTAACATAAAGCTTGGCTGGAGTAAAGTGTTGTGAGTCAAATTCATAGATCCCTGAACAGTCATTTAGGGATTTCAAGGTACCCTTTGTGTCTTGAAATGTAATGATCTAAGGCTCTTTCCAGTAAAATAATTAGCCACATTTGGATCCTTTTCCCCCCTAGTACCTGCCTGAGTAGGATCAAGCTGAAGTTAACCACTGCTTTCCTAAGAACAGAGCCAGACTTGTCAATGAAAGACAGACCACCCTTGTCACTTGTGTCACTTCCCTAGCTCTGCCCAGACTGCAGAGTTTTCCACTTTGAGTAGTCCACATAATATTAATACCTTGACAACAATAATGCTTACAACAGAGATTGTGTCTTTTTCTTTCTCATTTTATTTGCTCAGAAATAAGGCTGCTTATTTGGAAGTGCCACAATCCAAGAGCACGTGAGGTGAAAAAACTTATTTGAGAAGTGCCTATTTAATTGGGCTTTATGATGGCAATTGCAAGACCCCTTCCAATGAGCTCCTGTGAGCCATGCAAGCTTTATACCCTGCACCATGGAACAGCAGCATGATGGTGAGCTCCCATCATCAGGGGCAGTGTTGGGAGCAGATTGTTTTGCACCATCCACTCCATCTGGGCCCAGGCACCGTGCTTGGAGCAGCTGATCCTCATGATAGATTGGAGGGAGTGACAACAAATGCAACGATGTCATCGTCTGACAGGGAGGACTGCCATGCATGCTGGGGCAAAGGAAAATAGATGGGGTGTATGTACATATTCAAACAATAAATGCCAGGGAAGTAAATCATCTCTTATTGCTTCATAGATCTTCTCCGGAGCTGCTTCGTATTTCTTAACCAGCAAAATCTCCCCAGCATTGCTGATTTTCTTTCTGCTCTTCCAGATGTGTTAACATCATTTCTCCAGCTGAGGCTGAGACAAAAATGCCAACTATTCCCCTCTCCCTGTGACATATCTCCACCTCCTCCCCATGCTTCCTTCTCAGGATATTTGTTCAAAGAATAGAATTATGGGGGGAGGTGGGGGAGTGATAATCAATGGTGAGAAATTATTAGGTCCCAGTGATATTCATTACCTGGACATTCAGCTGGCTGATGCATTTGTACCTCCTCATGACATGTCAGTGTTTTCCTGTCCTTCCTTTGGCAATCCAGTGCTGCCTCTGGTTTCCCAATATACTTTCCCAGGCACAGACTCACCTGCAAATCATAGAGATCACAGGTGCTTTAGGATCCTCGGGCTGGTTTTGGCACTGAATGTATTTCAGTGCTTAAATACATTTTGTATTCCTTCTATCCACAACTTCTATGTCCTTTTAATTCACTATACTGTCATTTTTGCCCTTTCACTGAGACTTTCCATACTGCAGTTCTCTGGGGATAGACTTTGCTTAAACTGGTATCTTCAGCTCAGATGTCTCTGCAGCATGCCTATTGCTCAGTCAGGCTGCAAATGTTATATTAATTGTTTTGATTCTTTACCATCTTTCAGACTCTGTTGGCCATACCTGTCAGGAGCCCTGTCTACTCAGAGTGACATTCTACAGTGAGACATTTGATATGCAATAATTTCACAGTTACTCAGAACTCATAAATGGTGCAAAGACAAATTTCTCCCATATCATCATAAAAACAACTCACTTTAAATCTGACTGGATGGGTTTAGAGTAGATGGATTAGGTCCTGCAGTGAAATTGGACAGAAAGACAATCCAGTTACCAGTTTAACTGCCTTTCTGTTCTAAATAAAACCACAAATACATCCATACAAAGTAGGAAAGGCATTATTGGAAATCTTATATTTTTATGGATAGGAATGAATTTTTATGGAGCTGATAATGCAGATAGAAGACACAATTGGTCTAGTCAAAATGAAAGATGAATACAAATTGCAGATCAGCTCCTGAGCTATAAAAATTGGTGTAACCTTCTCAGCAATAACTGATTGTTTAGGAGGCTCAAATAGAGTCACAGTGATGATTCTTCCAGACTTATTCAGCATCATAGTTGTCATATTAAACCAATGATGTATGAGTATTTGCTTATTGTAATGAATTCTGGAGACAGTAGCTGGAGCAGTGATACAAAAGAAAGTCAGGCTGAAGATTTTGTATGTTGGGTTTTTTTTTTTTTTTCTTCCCAAGGCAAATGTTTCTCTTTTATTTCATTAACATCAAAGACTGTCACAAATCCTGATACAGACAGAACTCCTCCTGAAGGTAAATCTCTGGGATCTAATGCTCCTTCCTCCTCAATGAGCTGTAAATGTAATTCTGGATGTAACTGATGTTCTGTATTTTCAGTTTCCTGGGAGCAATGGAAAATTATAAAAAGTATATGGTAGACTGAGGATCTCAAATTCTTTTCCAAGCTTTAGCCAAACTCTCTTGGAAAACATATTTAAAGGTGTTAGCAGCAGTATGAGCTTTGGAGGACTTTAGACTGATGTGTGGCACTTGAGGACCAACAAATGGAGTTTCAAAGGGAGAAAAAAATATTTGTGCTGTTGAGGAAAGCTAGAGAAAACTTGAGGGAGGAGAGGCAGACAGCTGATGTTTAATTATGTAATATACAAGTGTCCTATCCACTTCAGAGCAAGTCCACTTACAGAAGAGCAACATACTAAGAAGCTGCTTTGATGTTCTCATAGGCAAAGTGAAGGTTTTTTGTGGCTGTGGCAGGAGATGTTGCAATGACGTATCTGGTAGTCATTAATTTCTATATTCCAGCCTGCAGCTCTGTTAAAAGAAACTAGGATGTGAGGTGCTCTGAGCCTCCCCCATGACCGATGATTGAACTAATGGTGGGAGAATAAAAATACCCCTAATCATTTCTGATGAAATTCAAGTCCATCATTTCTTGTTCCGTCACCCATCAGCACATAGAAAAGCTTAACTTCTCCTTTAACAACAGCCTTGTTAAAGCTGTGCCCTTAAGTATTTTCTCTTTCTCTTTATGGTTCTTACAGACCACACACATCATACTGATGGTATTATCAATATTTTCCCCTGGGAATGCTCCCATTGGCCCAACCATCATTCTGGAAGAGTGATATCAATACCAGACATGGGATGCCACCTGGGACAGATAGGAGAATGACTTCCATTGTCTTGCAGGCTATAATCCAGATGACACAACCATGCTGTTTGTAACATAACTATGCTCAGCTTGTTCACCCTATATTGTGTAACTGCTCATTCTGCTTTGGGAAGGAAGTTGAAGTCATATTGAATTATCAGCGTTTCCTTCTTTCTCCTGCTTTTTTTTTTCTCTTTAACAGTGAAGTACTTCTCATTCTTCTCTAGTATCTGGATTCACACCACTACAGGAAATATTTAAATCACAACTCATGCTCAAGGCAAATCCCCTTTGCCTCAAAATGTATTCCACCTGCACAGGGGAAGAAAAGAGGAGCTAATTCAAGTTGTATTTGCAAACATAACCTGGATTCCCTTTTCTAGTTCTTGTCTCGACAGCTAAAAACATTTTTACAGAGCTGTCATATGTCATTAGAAGAGTTGCAGCCATGAGCTGAATTACAGCTTTGCAAAGCTGGTACATTTCTTCTGTAAATTTTGCAGATGGGGTCTCTGTCCTCAGGGAGATAAGTGATTGCCAGGATTACATAGGCTTCATCTATACTGTGTTTGGGATTTGTCCAAGAGACAGACCATGGTCCCTGGGCCATGTGGTGGAAGCCTTTTTTAGCTATACTGTTCAAGTATCAACAGTCTTTGGAGCTCAAGGTGTGTCCTTGCAGGAAACTTTTCAGAGCTCTTCCTGCTGTTTTTCATGCCTAGAGAATATGCAGCTGCTCCCAGCCCACTGGGGAAAGCTTGAGAATTGCTGGAATAGCTTCAGAAGACAAAAGTGGCCTAAGCAAGCAACATCTTGTGCATCCTGAGTGCATGTTGTACCTAAAATGTGGATCACAAAAAGAGCTATTTTTCTACTCTATGTCATTTATTTTCACACTGGAGCCAACACTGGATTAAGTTAACATATATGCAGTTATAGTAATCATGCTTAAAAAGGACAGAATTCAGGCTGGATTAAGTCTGATAATAAATCTGTTAATAAAAATAAACCTAATAAATAAACCTAATTCAAGTGGAGAGAACTGGAAATGTTCTCAAAGGTTTCCAGATCCTACAGGTATTTTAGAGGTCTCTGGAGAAGCAAAACTTGTCACAGCATAATAGTGGCCTGCTGTTAGATAAATGCCAAACCAGGCATTGCTATGCTGTCAGGGAGTTATTAATGGAGGTGTACGAGTTTCTCTCTGAAGTCATTCTCAGTTAAGTGCTAATGTGCATCTTGCCTTGACAGCCCCCATACACTTAAACACGACTGGAGAAAAATGGGCTCTGTTTTGTTTATCATTCATTTCAGCTTTGCTTAGCGTGGGCTTCTCAGGTGTCGTCATGCTATCTATTGCTGCTCAAAAAGGGAGGCACCTGGCAGAGCTTTTTTATCTGCCTGCATTACAAAGCAAGGTTTGCTGTAGTTTACTGTCTCAGTGATTATTCACAGAAAGAAAAAAAAAAATAAGATATGTTCCTATTTGCCTTCTTCTTAGCCACCTAACAAAGCAGTATATATTCTGTGCGACGTGTTCTGAAGCAGGTTAAAGCTCACATGAGCTTGCACCTGAGTTTTACATCCCATGCCTGAGACTGTCTGAGACATGGTTTCCATGAGACATAGCACTGGTAAGATTAAAAGTGTAAAAACATCAGTCAGTTCCTGGAATAAAACTAGGGCTCAAAATGTATGTGATTTAAAAATAATGAAATGCAATGTTTTACTCCTTTCTCTTTGCAGCAAGATGCCCTAGGTTCCCATTTTCCAGCTTTTGCCTCTAATAACAAGGAGGACAGAAAGAAGAGTGGAAGAGAAGGCAACTTTGATATGATTGAAGCAGTTGGAGACCTAAAAGAAAAAAAAAAAGCCAAAAACCCCTCACCAAAGACTATAATACTGCAATATACCCTTGCTAGGTAGCAATATTATGTCAGACACGCAGAACAGAGGTGCTTTTGCAGCCATCCCTCCTGGTAATTATTGACTTAACAAGCAAGTTGCATCTTTGTGAAGTCCCAGATACCTGCAAGTTGGAATATTTGG
Source organism: Corythornis vintsioides (assembly GCA_025447755.1). NCBI lineage: Eukaryota > Metazoa > Chordata > Aves > Coraciiformes > Alcedinidae > Corythornis > Corythornis vintsioides. Next base: position 19,238 of record JAOEGS010006718.1, on the reverse strand, counting down.
ACAGTGAACAGAGTTGTTACATTAAAATCACAAGCAGCATCTGCTCCCCTGGAGTCACCAGAGGATGGGGAACCTTTTTGGATCATGGTTTAAACCCCTGAAATCAAATCAAACCCAAGTGATCATGTTTCTCTCTGGTCACTTCGGAGTAGGGGTTTCAAACCCTTCTTCGATTTGCAGGCCTTTTACTTTACATTGGAGATTAAGACTGTGAGAAACAAATTTCCATCTACTGACTAAAGGCTAGCTTTTCTTAGTTATCTTTTGGGTACACTGGAGTGTCTTAGAGGTGGCAAGCTCCTTCTTAACAGTATGCCTAGGATAATTAGCTATGTCTCTGTTAAAAGCTGCAGGGTTACCTGGGATGAATCTAGAGGTGATTGCTCCCCAAAGGATGATTGCTCTGACTAGTAGGTCATTTTGAACCATGGCTTTATATTCTTGGTTTTGTCTCTTTTTAGTTGCAATTTCTAAGTTGTGCCATCAAACTGGACTGAGACCAGTCTGAATGACTAATCAACACTAATAATTAGTGGGTTTCCTAGGTTAATCTCTAACCAACCACATTCACACTGGAATGAACACCCTTCATTATTAAAATGAAGGTTTGCAATTCTAAATGTGAGTAGCAGATTGTCATTCATAAGGGTGTCACAGCCTTAAGAAAGATGAAATCTCTTCAATATGGGTGAGATATTTCCCTGAGCAATGCCTGAGTGACAGCTGAAATGTTCCCTGCTAGGATCTCCAGTGACAATGGGATAAGGATAACAGTGGTCAGCAGGAACATCATTGTCACCCTCAAACCTTGCTGAATTCAGCTCTTCTAAACACAGCAGATCTTTAGAGGGGAATAAAAATCACAAGGATTTGAGTCATGTACTTATATTTTAGAAACCAGGGCTAAAAAGGTACTGGGACCTGGTAAGGAGTTCTAAGACCTAACAGTTTAATTTTGCCACAGCTAGAAACCAGAAATTTTTTTAAACCCTTCTACTTTTATTACTGAAATGTATTTTTTTTTTCATAGGCAATTATTGTAAAAACACAGATGCTAATGTGCCTTATTATTGTTTTGATACTTTGGCAATATGGTGAATGTGTGCTCCAAAGTTCTCTGAAGCTAATGAAAATCTTCCTTTTTCACTCACTACATCCCAGCCTTCTAAATCCCCTCGAACAGGATTTGGCCTGTCTCACATAAAAGTGCAAGTGAAACTTGGTTCAGATTCTCTAGAACAGATAAAATATGCATGTTGATTTTTTAATGAGAATACTCTAAGAATTATTACTTCTGTCCATTTTATATTGCTTTTGTGACATTTCTCTCTCTCTCATCTGAAACAAAAGCACCAATGAAAGATTGATAGCATAGAAGAGCCAGGCAGCAGATAGCAAGAAGTCAGCTCATTTCAATTTGGTATTGTAACAGTCTGGACATATTTGGACCTGGACTGTTCAAGATCACTTCATGTAACAAATGCTATGCATTCCTCTCTGACCTGCCAATAAAAGGTCATTAAATAAAAAAGAATTTAAAAAATAAATTGAAGAAGAAAAAAATGAGGCCTTTTTTTTTTTCACATGGTATCTCCAAAGCTTTTGTTGCTATATATACACCCTAGTGTAAGAGTCAGACTTCTCTATTGACTTCTATATTGATTGTTGTGTTGATTTTTATATAAGGGCTTGGCTGTATGCAAAAAGATTTCTCTTCAGCAGTGCCACTCATTCTGGTTTTAAGTGGAAGGCACTCTTGATTCAGAAGAAAAAAAAATCTTTAGATGAGCAAGAGAAAACCTCTAGGTTGGAAAAGTACATACTTTGACATGTACTCACACTCTCAAGACACACGTGCCTTGAGCTAGAGCAGCTCTGGCATTCCATTTCCATTGTCCCACCTCCTGGCTTCCAGTCTGTTCAGTTGCTCTCCGAGCTTACAGTGTAGAGATTTAAATAGGAGTTGGGGAGAAGTGGCTTTGCAAAGCATAAGCACTGAAACCAGCTGCATTTCTTTTGCTCTGGGGCAGCCCAGGGGATGGAGAGGAAGGCAGGAGAAAGCCAGCTGGCTCTTCAGTCCTGGCAGTGGGGAGAATTAAATAGTTTGACTTCTAGGCAGCCAAAATATTCTTTTTTTTCTTTTTTCTTTTTTTTTTTTCTCATCTATTTCCCAGAAGCACGAAGCTTTTCATGTCAGATGAGAGAAAAGCACTTTTCTAGTTAGTTTAACCCAAGCATGACACCTGGAAACTTCTCCAGTCTGTAACACAACACGGTTCCTGCTGAAAGTGATTCTGAAGCCCTTTGCTTTCCAATTTTCGTCCCATAGACAACAGCACAATCTGCTTTTATAACAGCTCTGAGGTTCTTCAGTCTAAGGGCACAGTCGTCCATGAGATCAGCACAGTCCAGCAGGATTACAAAATCTGTCCAAACTATTTGGCAATTATGTGCATTTGAAATGTACACATGACCCATATGGGTTATCCAAGGTAATCCCAGTGTATGCTTAGTGTGAGCTGTAAGCATGAACTGGAATCCTGCACTGAAGTCCAATAACTTTCCTTTATCATCTTCTAAAAGCTGCCCCCTTTTCTTGTAGTCGTCTGCTGAGTGGGCTTGCTGGTGTGAAAGGGAAGCTCCAAGATAACAGCAGCTGAATTTCCTCCAACAAAACCTGGAGCTCACACAGCTCAGTGTTCTAGAAGAAGCATGTGGAGGTTGTGTTTTGATTTTCAAACTCTTAGATGCAGCATTTGATTTAATAGCTTAATAATTAATCAGGGAGGGAAGAAAGAAGGCTTTTTATAAAGGGTTGATAGGAAATCTGTGTCAGGGAGAGCACATTGCTGCTCAGGGAGAAATAAGGACTGCATCAGATTGGTCTGAGAAAAATAATCCTGGGAATATTTAGAGAGGATTAAAGTATCTAGTCTCGCTTAGAAAAGGGCTTTGGATTTTTACCTGTGCAAGCAGGAGTGGCTGAGAACATATCTGGCTTTGATTCTTGGCACTTGGACACTTGGTTCTTCTGTGCCCTGCCTGCTAGGGATGGAGGGGAGGCATGACCTTCCTGCCCTATGACTTTGTCACCCTCTTTTCTGTGTATGGTGGCCTGATAGACTGTTCTTTTCCAGGGATCCCATAAAGCAGATTTCTTTAGAAGAAAAGGAAGACATGATCTACAGGAAAAAGGTTGTATATTGCCTGCTTTTGTAGAAATCACAATCAAAGCTCTCTAAAGTAAACCTCTGCAACCTAACACAGAATGATTTAGGGAGGAGAATATTAACAAATGCAATTTAAAAAAAAACAACCAACAAACTACCAAGAAACACAAAGTAAATGTTTTTATAATATGCTCTGGCTTCTCCTTTGTCCAGAGAAAATGTGTTTACCTGACTCATCTGAGCATCTTCAGCTGCTTCTAGGGCTGACAACAACTGAACTTGACTATGGTTATATAATTTATTTATTTTGCAGGCTTGCTTCCATTTGCACTTTTGGGGGTTAAATAGCAGCCAATGAATTGAACATGAGAAGCAGTTCCCTGGATTCATCCTCATTTGAGTAAGACACCCAGCAGTCCACAGACCAAGAAAAATAAAATAAATGCACCAAACTGTTAATTGATTTTTAAAGGAGAATTATGATGCTTTTAACAAGCCACTTATCTTGCTAAGCATTGTTAGGGTAGTAGTGTGCGTTCCAGTGAAATGGCTGTTCCACAATGTGAGTCCCTAATTGCTTATAAAGCACACTGTTTATTGAGTATTAGCTCTGGCATAGTTGTTTATTACAGGAGTGCATTGCTTAATGCTTGTAAAAAGCCATCTAACTTAAATATGCTCTGCCTTGTCTCTCACCCTCTGCTGCTCTGGCAAACACACGCTCCCCATCGCTAAGTTTGCAGCGGGGAGAGAGGAAAAGTATCAGCAACGTTGTGCAGAGCTGGAGGAGGTTGCCTGGTAACTGAAGAGAGGAGCCTGACTTGGGAGCATATTGACTATATATTATCTCCTGCGCTCTGCCTACGATTAATAGGTCAAGCGACCCAATGAAACACTTCGGATGAAGTCAAACTATTAGCTGGACAAATGTGGCTCAAGTACCACTGTACGGTTCCATATGATGACGATACATTATGTGCTGGCAAAGGGAGAGTGAATCATTAATAGACTCCGCTGAACCCACCACGTCCCGCAGCAAAGCCAGCTCCCGGTCCTGAGCCATGCACCACATTATCTTCATAAGACATGAAGCCTTCCGTTAGTGTGATCTACAGGGTAGTTAGCTGCCAGCAGGGATGCATTGGCCTTTCTCTTTCGAGGGCATTTGTCACTCCTCTTGGTGAGATGGGCAGTATTTTCATGGGGAGAGAGAAGACAAGGACACAGAGATACTGATACCTGTTTGATTATAGCTCCTTTTCAAAGACTGACTTCTCAAATTTGCTACTCTTGTGAGGTGTGGGTAGGTAGATTTACCATCCCTTGGACTCCTCATACAACCAAAGCAGGCAGGTAGGAGGATGACTAAGTATGACATTCGGCTTCTAATTTCTTCCTTCCCATAAAGTTAGAAAACCTCTTTTCTTTTCAAAAGAACTGCCTGAATTGAAATAATAGCTGAAATGTTTTCTGGGTTTGTCTGTGATCAGTAACCAGTGGTGTGGGATTTGCAGAGTGAAAACTCTTACAATCATATCTTGCTACAGCACTTGGTCTTCTTGAACTCCAGAATCAGCTGGCATTGTGTTTTTGGTGTTCCCTACCAATGGCCAAGTCCCAAAACTCTTCACAAAAATGGATGTGATCAATCCCTTGTATCAGACAGAGTGGCTTGAAGCACTTGATGAAAGAATTCAAGGCAGATACTTTCCTAAGATGGCCTGGTGGAACAGAAAACTTCTCTAGAGTGAAATGGAATTGATTTGCCAGTGCACAGTCATGCTCAGTATTTTCCTACAGGAAATAATAAAAGCAATAAAGAATAGATTAATTTTAAAACCTGGCTTGCTCTGAAATGAAACAGAAACACTTCTAATGTACCAGTGACTTGAACTCAAAAGTTTGGCATATGACTTTTGCATCTTGGCATCTAACTACACAATTCTTGGAAATACAGTTTCTCAATTCTGCTGTCCATGCAGCTATTATACTACTTTGTTGGAGAAAAAAAAAAAAAAAAGAATTATTTGAGACTGGTATATCAGATTCAGATTTAGAAGCATGAAAATGTGGCTTGCAATAGCTATTTCTGCTGTTTGATATCTAGTCAGATCTTTGTTGAGGAGCTGGATGAATTCCTAATGTATCATCTAGCTTGTCAACCTATTCTAATGCAAAATTTCCCTCTATGATTAATCTCTCAGGCAGTTTTATTTAGTTAACAGCAGCAAACAGTATCATGTTCCTTCACATTAGTCTCAAGGGTTTTCTGAGTCCTCCAAAAGACCTTTAAAATTGGAAATTACGAGCAAACTTTGTACCACCAAAGATGTGTAACAGTCATTTTCCTGACTGTCTGAAATTAAATATTGCTGCCCCACTTAATGTCATGATTTGGATAAGTTGATTTCCAAGGGAGCTCAGGAAGCTGCAGCAACTTACTTCTAAGTGAAAGTCGCTTTGATGGAGACCATTTGGGATTTCAAATGGCCTTAAATGGAAAAATCCAAATCCACAGTAAAGCTAAACGGGAAAGCCTCTGGAGATCCTGTGTTTCAATGAGCTTCACTCAATAAGCTTATTAAGAGAAATGTCAGCAAATACGACACTGAAAAATCCACAGTGTATTTCTGCTAGTATCAAAAATTCTACAGTCCGAGACGACACTGCTCTATATTTATATCGTCTGGTTAATTAAATTACACAGTGTTAGTTTAACTCACTGGGAAAAAGATTTTCCTTTGGTACTAACCTTTGAATGTAACACTGTGTCTGCACCATAGAAAAAATGAGATTGAATCGTTCATAAATTTTATATCTATATATTTATATAGATATATATTTGTACAGATATCTATTTACTTTAAGGTTTATATAATTTTTATGCTGTTATCACTATGCTGTCTCAATAAGCTGTCCTAAAATATGTCTCATCTAAAGATAGATACCGATTCTTGATGCTGAAACATCGGCAACATAAGTGCAGGCACTTTATAAAGTAAATAAAAAAACAATATTTGATCATTGTGTACTCTCAAAACCCTATCTTTGTAAACCTTATGTAATGTATTTACAGCTTTGTGACAGTTTTAAATGTCTATTTTTTGATCTGGAAAGGTTTGCAGGTTATGCTGAATATACAATCAGCCTGGAGTGGGCACGTCTGTCTCAGTCAAGATGTTTCCAGTATCTACAACCAAACTAGTTGCCTCAACTGTTTTTATAGTCAGTGAAAGGAATGAACACTTATGATTCATCTCATTTAAAAATAATTATATGAGTAGGATTAATCCAATTCTAAAAATATCTATTTGTCTCCAGTGACCTCAATGGGAGCTGAGGTTTAACTACAGTACCACATATAGGTGGAACTCATCTAACACACATAGCCTGTATATCTGATCAGTTAAAAAAACCTTGTCTAGTGACTCTGCCATTAAAATTGTGCTTGGGTTTGTCTTCATTTTCCTCTGCAGCATTTGTATGGATGTAATCAGATTGTAAGAAGGTAATCATGCTGCTTTTCTTCTTTTCCTAAGCCTAAGCAGAGTAGATCAATGTGTTAACAGTTTGTGATAGCAATCTTGGAACTGCTTCTAATCCAGTATTAACACTCCCACTGATGTCTTAGTGGTGTTATTCATAGATTTCAAAGGAGGATGTTGAAACCCAAATTACTATTACTTTCAGGAATGGTAGCCTAAATCCAGACAGGCACATCACTGAGAAAATGAGAAGGTCAGTGGAATTGGTCACATGATGAAAAGGAACTGTAGGATGAAGACAGTGAAAGACTCTCACACACACACAAAACAACCAACTAACAACCAAAATAACCCAACCCTGTATGCATGCAACAGAGATGTATTTTTAGATAGAAAGAAGGTCTCCAGCTTGTAAAAATTGGTTTTTACCAATTTACCAGTTTTTACCAGTTTACCCCATCTGAAAAGCTGTCCCTATGCATTTATTTAGATGCAAGGCCAGGAGAAAGCTTTCTATTTACAAATAATGGTTTTTGTAAACACACTTTTCTAGTGATGGCTATTTTATTGTCTGACTGATGCACTGTAGGGAACACAATTTTAAGTTTTCCTGTAGGCTACATTTTTATTTTTCAGCCAGATGTCAAAATAAAATTGTATAAGAGGAAATGATATAAATAAGATGCCAAAGTGAGAAAAAATAATCAGCTCAGGGAGAAGGAAAACACATTTCTGTCTCCAAAACATCAGCAGAAACTCTTATATTACCATTATGAAAATAGATGACATTCTTAATGTAAAGGCCTCCCTGATATGCTCTGTAATATTATATTGTCCTGCTTACAGTTATTTTGTGAGAAAGCTCTAATATAAACATTTTCTTGCTAAATCTTTCTTACTACAACCCCGTAAATACCTGAAAAGTATTTGCAACTCGGTATATATTTGGTTAGCACTCATACTAAGGAAAAGTACCATGAGCTGTTCACTCTCCATCATATTGGAGGGGTGGCTTCTTTAAGTGTTCACCACATATTTTCATAAAGGGTCCCCAGAGGCAGATGAATTACTAAATTCAAAGGAACTGCTGAAAGTCGCAGTATATGGAAGCTTTTGGCTCACTGTGTGGTAGTTAAACCACTTAAGTCCTGTAGCACTATCAAAGTCCTCTCTTTTTGACTTAGATTTCCAAGTATTCTGTGAAAACATTAATTCTGTAACTATTAATAAGTGGGAAAAGTGAACATGTAAGCATGAAAAGAGCAGTGTCTACAGGGCAGCCCCCAAAAGCTCCTGCAGGAGGAGCAAAGGAAGGTATGAGTTGCAACTGGAATATTGCTTGTAACAACAGAAATCACCAAACCATTTCACCTGAAATGCTGTTTCACCTGAGTCCCTTGCAAAGCCAATATGATAGCACCTATTTTCTTATAATCTAGAGATGAGATGGTAGACAGGGATTCAATTTCCTTAACCTGCAGTGATGAGAAATCACATTCATCCTTTCTTAATGGAAAGGCTGACAAGTCACACAGGGAAGGGTGCTGCTCTCTCCTCTTGGAGTCATACCATGTATATGAACTGCTTCACTTGAAATTTGCTCAAGGGAAGCAAATGTAAAAATCACAGAGGATGACAAGTAGTTTTCTGTAGCCATGGCCATTATGCAAAGCAAGTCTTGTATAACCCTACCAGGCAATGCCAGATGGTTGAAAAACCTGTGAAAGAGAGCTACTGGAAAACGTACTGTCCCTTGATGCTCAGGAGACACTACCCTAAAGGCCATGTCTCCAGCCCCTCTGCAGTGCATGATTTTATTTTTTTTTTTTAAAGAAAGCAGAAGAATGAAAACAGAAGAGACTGAAAAAAGCAGATGCAGAACATTACCAAGCATTTACATTCTCCCAGGAAAAGGCAGTCAGTGGGCAACACCTGAGACTTGATAGTCTCCAAAACCTGAGCCTGTTCACACTGGGCTGCTTCCTTCCCCAGTGTATGAAGGACACCTCAATATTGTTTTCCCCTTGTTCAAAATTACCAAATTATTACTAGAACACTTTGTATTATGCATTTCTGACAATTCATGAGAATGTTGTGTTAGGTGCCTCCTAACGAAACTTTATTTTTTTGGTTATGAAAGAAGAAGTTATTTCCATCTTGCATCAGATTGTAAGTCTGCAGTATCTTTAATTTTGAAAGTGGACAAGGGGTCAGTCCCCAAACAGTTATTCATTCTGTGCAGCCAACTGTAAGAAGCATGTGGCATGAGTTTATAAACCAAAAGAGCAGAGGCAGGTTATAGTGAGCTCTGCATGAAAACCTGCTCTGAAAGAGAAAGAACACATTCCACTCAATAAAAGAATAATAAACTGTCAGGTAGGAAATAAATATTGAAACTAATTTTCCACCAGGGAAATCTCTTTGCAGTAACTAATTTAGATGGAGAACAAAATAAAAAGCCCCTATACCTCAACTTCAGCAGTGATCTGGCACTGAGCACCACTCACCTCTTGTCACTGCTCAGACCTGATACCTGCATGGGATGAAGAGGTGACAACTGCCTTGCTGTGCCCCTTTATAAAGCAAATCAAATAAACCATGCACAAAAGGAGTTTCTTGCAAAGTAATAACAATGTATTAGGGTCACTAGGACATTCTTTAGCATCAAGGACAAGAAGTTAACACAAGGTTTTTTTCTTTCAGTGTTGTCAGTAATTACATGTGATACTGTGGGTGAAGGTGAGGAGGTTGCTTTGGTATTCCATCAAGAAATTAAAATGCTTTCATCATGAAGTCAGAGTCTTTTGGTTGCTGAAAGTGCTCTCTTGCTTATACTTCTCTGAAGATTAAAACTGGGTCTGGATGAAAAAAATAGAATGGATTGCAGAATGATAATATATTGAGTGCCTGTGGAAAGATGGGCTGGAGACCACAAGAAGACAAATGAGGTTTGACTTCCCTGGAGGCAGAAGTAACCCATGGTGGCCAGAACCCATACAGGCTGTCCCTGCTGTGATGAATGTGACACTTGTCCATTCTGGTTTCACCTGTGCTTCCCAGAGGGAAGTTCATACTGTGCTTCTTCCCTCCATAATGACTCATGGTGACCTTGGAGGTCTGACTAGCACAAGTTTCTGTTGGAATATATATGCCCTGAGGGTCCCTGTGAGAAGATGTGACCCTCACACCTGTAGGTTGGTATCACAACATGTCCCTGGAAAACCAGATATTGCCCCTCTGTGATGTGCTTACAGAGCCCTGTATGCAGACACCATGAGAAGGTCTCATCTCCCTTTTTTTTGCCTCTGTTCCCCTGGAAGCAAAAATGGGGAGAGTGGCACAGTGCCTTCTCAGCAAACAAAAGGAAAACACTACAAGAAAAAAAATCAAAACAAAACAGAAAAATGCTGCTGAGGTGGCACAGGATAGATGGGAGAGGTTCATTTTTGGAGCACCAGTCAGAGGCTAGTCAGGATACACTGGCAGTGACTGGCACATGGTTACATGCTTGTTTTCCATAAGATATTAATAAAAATATTCATATACAAATAAAATATTAATACATTCCTATCTTAATAAAAATATTAATGTGCTTCTAAAATAGCTTCTTGCGGATGATGCATGCCTGAGTCTCCACAGACAAAGAGCAAAGTATATCCATCCAATTTGAGCTATATTCCTTCTGCCTGAAAAACAATGACAGAGAGTTGGGGTGCTCTGGAAGGGTAAGAAAGTATGGAGGAAAACAATTCTACCATAGGTGTTGGAACAGCCCAGAAATACCTAGAACTGTAGGTGGAAACACCTACACTGGAGCTAGTCATCCAGGGCACAACTCCACCACCTTAATGTCCTGTGCACCAGTGGACAGTCCTAAAAATACTTGTGCAAGCCACATATGGTTGATAGATACAACATTGGTTACCATGGGAAATAGAGAATTGGAAATAGAACATTATTCATCTCACTGTTTTTAAACATCTGAAGTAGAGAAGGATAAATGATTCTACTGGAAAGGCTGCAGCTCTTCAGTGATGTTAAATGCATCCAAAGATCCTTATCAAGAAATAAATGTCTTGTCCACTCCCAACTTCTTAAATTCTACAAGGTAATGCATGGCAAAACAGTTCTCACCACTCTCACATACACCTGGAGTGTGAGATTCTTTCATCTCATGTTCATCTTGCTTTAGCATCTCATCAATATATCAATTTACAGGTCCCCAGGATAAAGAAACTTGTGTTTCTGCTACACCTGTAAAGCATCATGTAATTTTAATTGAATGATGCATTAAAATACCTAACAGAATGTTTCTGTGTCTAAGGGTCTCAAGCCCAGAAAATAAATTGCCCATCTCACTTTATAGCTTTACCATTGGCACCTTGAAGAAGTAGCTCATTAACGAGTGGAGGAGGATGCAGAAGGGGGGTAGAAATCCAATTTCTAGCTTGCAGTATTTTGCTAAAAACGTTGATAACAATTTCTGCTATTAGTCTCTGTCAGAAATGCCAGAGTCATTACTGAAATGGTGTGGCCAGAGGGCACCCTGCATCACAGCTCGCTGCAGTGTCCGAAACCCCTGAATAAACATTATAAAGCACAGCAAAAACTGTTTGTATTTGAAAGTTTTCAAGTAATTAAAGTAGTACTCAGCTCTGTTGGTAGCAGACAGTCAAGCAGAAAGGAAATCTCACCTTCTGCTTACCATCTCCTAGTGAAATCAATGCATTAGGGTTGTTGTCCCAGCCTGCAGCTAGGCAGGCTATGGCAGGGTTGGCTGAGCATGCATTTGAGTATCTGATGCAAGCATCAAATTGCACCTGCACAGGGTCCCCTTGGAGCAGGCTGCTAGGGTCCATCTTTTGCACTGGGGTGGAAATTCAACAAGCATTTACCCCCCTTGCTGCAATTCCTTTCCTCATGCCAGCTGCGCATCACGCACGGGAGTTGAGCTCAGCTGTATGCCACCGTGTCCATCATCAGGAGGTCAGGACTCAGATGTGAAGACAGAAGAGTACTTGGATGGCAAGAAGAGAGGCATCCACAGAGCTGTCATTCAAGTTCTAAATTCCTGTTGCCCCAAAGCATAGCAATTGTAGCATGTTGGTGGCTGCCTGTGTGCCTGCATCAGGACATGTCATGTTCCTGAGAAGAAAAGGCTCCTAACATCTTCAAATATGTTCCCAGTATTTCCACACCAATGGTGATTCCTGCTTTTTGTGTGCTGCAAAATCCTCGATCTCACATCCCTCAGGGATTTGCACAGGACTTGGGTACTGAAGAGACATTGTGAATCTGGGTTTACCCCGATTCCTCAGCAGAAAGATACCCATCAGCTGCAACATCCAAGGAACTTAGGACTTACTGTCTTTGCTACTGACTGTTCCTGAAGTAATGATTCACCTTTGGGGCATGCTGCAAAAATATAGGTAATGTTTGCGGAGCTTTTTAATGATATAAAGTGTGGTAAAAATGCTAAGTATTATTATTGTTCCACTTTGTCTTCCACTTAAGTATAAAGGGGGATTGTACAGCTCCTTCCCAAGTGTCTCCCAAGGGTGTTTCTAAAGCAATTATGTTGGCTGACACCGTCGAGCTTCAGAAAATGGAGACAATTCAGAGGCTGACCAATCAGCCCCTTTACCAGCAGATGAATCTAACGACTTCAAAGCTATTCATTAAGCAGTACTATGAATTGATTACATAAATTAGCATGCCGCTGACAAGGCAGGGAAGGGAAGAGAAGACGGGAGAGGAGGCCAATATAACACATCCCTCATCTGGTAAAGACAGTAGTTATTAGGAGCCCAGAGCTAATGAAAGAGACAGATCCATTAGGCACGTGCCGCTGGAAGGGATTGATTGCTCCCCCTGAAAAAAAGGGCTGCTCCTCTTGTTACTAGGGGATTATATTTGTTCTAGCTTGTTGATCCAGGGGTAACTCTGTCACATTTAACAAGGAAGTATAGCTTGTAGTGAAAGGGAAGGAAGATGATAAACTTGCTTCAAGACCATTATTGAAATGTTCGAAGCCCAAGCAGTGCAAGGCAGGTTGGTTTAGCTGTTAAGCAGGGAGATGTTAGAAGGATTTTCTGCCTGAAGCACCTGTGTTTGGGAAAATGACAGCCAGAGCTACTGGGAAAAGGAAATATTGAATGACAAAATCTGACAGGTATGCTTGAAACCCATCTCTGATAAAAACTGCCTGTCCAGGACTAGCAAAATAATAAGGCTTATTGCAGGATCCCTTGAGCAAACCTGGAGGAGAGCTAAGAGGATCAGATCCTCTCATGGAAAACCTCATCAGAGCTCAGGTATCTGCAGGCAGACTCCATCTGTCCAGCTGTTGTTTGGCACTTGCTTTCCCCTCTGCAATAACTGATATGTTGTCCCTTCCTTGAGTCCCAGCACACTATAAAATCCTTCACTCATCTTTGGAATCACTTGATTTTCAGCTGGGTCATCCTTGACCTGTCAGTGTCATCTTTCCAGGCAATGCAATTTCACAGTGCAACCTCCTTCCATGCTAAGCAGAGAAGGGTTGAATAAGATTTCCACATTGCCTGTGTGCAGCATTACTTAGGACATTGTGGACATTCATATCAGTGACTCCCTGTCTAGTTTATCCCAGAATATGCCCATATAACTCTAAACCTCCTGTCAAGAAGTTGTCAAGAGTGAGAAGGTCTCCCCTGAGCTTCCTTTTCTCCAGACTAAACCACCCAAGTTTCTCTCAGCTGCTCTTCATATGACTTTTTATTTAGACCTTTCATCAGCTTCGTTACCCTTCTTTGGATGTGCTCCAGCACCTCAATGTCCTTCTTGAAGGACCCAAAAATGAACCCAGTATTTAAGGTACCCTCCACTGCTGGTCTGTATTGCATAATGAATTGAGTAATATTTAATTAGAGGGGCATAAGCAGGTTGTTCAGCCCTTCAGAATCTTAAGTGTACACTTAAATTAAGCACATGTGCTCTTCTGAATTAGGAGCTAAGGAAGCTTGGGCTTAGTTTTCTGCTGTATTTTGAAATCACTTCAATCCATTATTCCAAGAGCAGCTCAGGCACTCAAACTAAACAAAACCTCTTGGAAATAGAAGCTTTTAAGCCAAATGCTCATAACATCCAGTCATGTTTTACAGCCAGCTCTCTGCTTGGTGAGTTGGATGCTGCTGTTGTCTAGCAAAGGTTTGCAGGAACATAAACCATTGTCATTTTGTGAGTGACAGTGGTAAACAAAATATTTTCCTTTCTTTGAAGAAGGAATTGTCTTTTATTCTCAGTTTTATCTCCGAAGAGGGAGGGATCCTTAATCTGAGATCTATTCAGATTTCTTTTAAATTTGCAAGAAAAGTGTTTTGATTTGAAAAAGAAACCAGGAAAAAGCTGGTGAGTGTGGTTCAGGGAACAGACCTCCCCTGTGTTTCAGATGGGTTGCTGGTTTCTGCTGGAGAAAAACCTGGGTTTGATGGATCACCAAGCAAATCCAGAATGGCAAATGAATGCTGATGGCAGATGCACAAATTTAGACCAACCAACTTTTCATTTTGCAGTAAAAATTCAACAAGATCAGAAATTATCGGAGCATCATTACATTTGGATATTTGATGGAGCAGCTTCGTGCAACAATTGAACTTCAGACAGGACTTTCCTGTCCTTCAGTATTGAAGTAATTTGGTGGATTTATTATTAACCAAGAAAAAAACCACAATGGGATAGAGTATCTTGCTAACTCTAGCTACCAAGGGATTACACAGAGCTCGCTGTATTATGCAGTTGTTCCTTTGCATATTTCATTGACTCAGGGGGAAATATTAAAATCTGTAATTTCCATATTGCCAGATTATCGTACACTCTCCAATGATTGTTCTATTTTTTATGATCTGTCAATTTCCACACTATTTAAAAAGACAATTTGACTGCCTTAATGCCAGAAAAACCTCCTAGGATATTTTTTTCCTTTTTTTTTTTTTTTTTAACTCAGCATTAGAAAGGCTATTTTTGTGACCAGAAACTTATCATTACCATTCACTGAGCACCTTCCCTTGCCACTGCAGATGAACACAGAGCTTAACAGTATTTAGCCTTGAAAGAAAAAATAAAAAAATAAAAAATTAACTTTCAAATCTGCTTCCAGGAAGTCTTTGGTAAATATCATGTCACCATGGAGTGCCACATTAATAGAGAGTGTGAAATGCAAGTGTGAAGTCTATGATATAGCTATACTCTGTGCTTTTATATGTCATAATATTTAGTTATCCACAACTAAGCAACTCACAAGATTTTTGAAGTGCAATAAGCAGTACTTTGCACATTTTGCAGACGGGGAGATGGAAAGATACACTAAATAGATGCAGTGGCTAGCAGGAGGTAAGGCAGCTCCTCAAGTACAGCTCTTGGTACTGAACTGCCATACTCCTTTCCCACATACAGACCAGTGCCTCCAGTTTAAATTAAAAAAGGAAGGAATTAATAAGGCTGGATGAGGTAAAAGGCTTGGTAAGAGGAGATGTAAAGCTTTTCTTTCAACAGACACACATGAACATTTTTCTACAAGAAGTAATGGTAGGAATTAAAAGTGGACTTTGTTCCTTTTTTAATCCTCAGTGTTGATGCTTGGTCCAAATGAAGTGCCATTAGATTTATTTACACAGGGACCTGCTATTGTAGGAACAGAACAACAGCAATAGGTCTCCTGAAGATCCTGGTGTGTTCTTGTCCATTGGCTATAACCATCCAGTTCTCTACAAACCTCAGACTGATCAGAGCAAGTGTACTCAGTGTGGGATAACAAAAGCAAACACTTTCCTTATCTCCTCTGCAAGGTGCAGAGGCTTTCTGCAGATCAGATGATCCCCAGATAACCTGACCAAACCACTCTCCTGGGAACAGGGACTTTCTAGGAAAGCTGTAGCAGAAATGGGGCTTGAGACACATTTCTTGAGTCATACTCTAGTGATGCATCCAAAAGACTTTTGACAGAAGAAAATCATGAGGTGTGCAAGTGTCCCTCTCATAAGAGATGCAGATAAAGAGACAAAGAAAAAGCAGAATATGCTTTGTAAGCCATTAACTCGTCACAATGATGTGCTTCTCTGGGTGGCTGAAACCACATGGCAGGGCTAGAGGCTCTGGGCATCCTTCTAAACAAATGTCAATGGAAAACTTGCCCCGTTTCTGCTGTAGAGGAAAAAAAAGTTATAGATCCAGAGAACAATATACCCATTCAATCTCTTTTAAGTTTTCATTAGTTCCTAATGAAAGCTTTGCAGATGGAGGAGGCAGCAATTAACAATTAACAGCAATTAACAATTATTCCTTCTGCTTGCTTCCTGCTGGAAAAGGGAGACAATTAAAGTCTCTTATCCTGTCCCTGCTCTCCTCCCTCTCTACCTTGGGAATTACATTATCAGGGAATCATTTTATTTAGCAAAGTACCTGCTTTTGCTTGTAGTAAATAGTTACTGCCTTAGGGCCAGGTTTTTAGAGATGCCTGAAGATACAGCTGAGTGCTTCCTTCTGAAAAGAGATGAGGTACTTTTCTATGTATATAAATGTGTAAATACTGCGTCTTGATGTATGAGAAAAGAAAGAACAGAGCAAGCAGGGCACAATAATGAATAAAGCATGCCATGGGCAGAAGAAGATGGTGAGTGTCAAAGAAAGAGGGAAGGAACGGATTTAATTTGTGAACTTTACCCAGTTTGTGAACTATACCTGATTTGTGAATTAAACCCCCCAAAAAAACAGGTTCTACTAGCAAGCCTAAGTCCATCCAATCTTTTACTGTTGGACCTTTACCTCATAGGTGCTTGTTCCTTCTCATCCCAAGATACTGATGGAGGAGCTCATTCTTCCAGGTAGATAGATAGGTAGGTAGATATAGAGAGATAGTGAGAGATATAGAGAGACAGACAGAAAGAAAGGTAGAGAGAGAGAGAGGAGATAGATGACAGATAAAAATGAGCCACCTGAAAGCTTTTAATATGAGTTAGTCTTTAGCCAGATTAATTTCCCAACTGACAAAATACGGATGCCAGCACAACTGAGAAAGCAAAAAATGACACTGGGATATGGGACCACTCACTGAAGCATACAGAGTGCCAACACTAAGGTGACAGTGTAACCTTGGGTTAAGGGCATTAAATTGCTCCATGTTTACTATGGGCTATAAACCTCTATGTAGGTAGCCATGATAAGTAGATAAAGCTCAGAAGTTCACACTAAGTCTTTCTCTCCTATAACTTCTTGACAACTCTGTGCTCAGAAACTACCAACCTGTCTGCATCCAGAACTCACTGGGTGACTCAGGAAGAGATATTGTGGAATAATACTGCATTTCTCACTAATACTGATCTGAGAATGTAAGAGATATTCTGCAATTAATGTTTTAGAAACAGGCAATTAATACTCCAAAGACTGTAATTTATATAGCTTCTGTCAACTTTGTCATCCAGATCAGAGGATAAAAGATAGGGGTTGCAAGGATCTGGGAGGGAAGCAGCCCACAAATCTCCACTGCAAGCTCAGCAGTGAGCAAGGCAGCATTAAACTGCTCATCAATCTTGGAGGAGCTGCCTGGACCACTGTGGTTATCACCCTGTGCATTCCTTCAGAAATAGAAACAACCAAAGAGGTGTGGACCTTGGTTGTCCCACTAAGGCTAATGGATGCCTAGATATGGGGGTGTCTGTAAGCACCTGAGTGTCTATGGTTGCATTTGGGAGCCTTGCAGGCAGTTATCCAGGTGTGATTTGAATGATTTGATGTCTAAAGGCCTCAAAATGACACTTCTAGCAGCTGTTCCAAGAGGATGTGACTTTTGCTTCTATTTGCCTTTCTATTCATGTTGTGGATGCCTTGGGGTGATTCCTAGCTCTGGCTTTGGCTGGAGTCAGGTGAGCTGCTCTCTGCCCAGGCATCTGAAAATTAAATAACAACTTACCCTAGTGCTGCCCTGATCAGGCCTTAGTGGTTGCAAGCCTCAGCTCACTTGGTTGCTTGGCAAAGACTTTCCTGTTATCATCTCATGTAAGATAAACCTGACCTGACTCTTCTCTGGAGTTAGAAGGATTTCTCAAGAAAAATGCATGATGCTGGATCCTCACACCTTTTTCTCCTATTAGCCAGACTTCACTTTGCCTGCTCTTTTCTGCTCCTAGTCACATCTTAAAACCAAGGTGATCATCACTTTGGTGACAGATAAGGGAGGTACTAGAGCTGCAGGCTGAGATGTCCACTTTGCAAGCTAAGATTTCCATCAGTATTGAATCTGCACTGTAAGATGGCGTCTAGGAATGTTTTATGACCATTTCTTTCTACCTCTGTATTCTCTGAAATGTCACCAAATTTGAGCATCCTTTCAAAATTTTAAGTCTCTTTCTTTCTACTTCTAAACATTCAGCAAAGTGGCCACTGAATTATCTTTGCCAAACCTGTCTTTACATGCTTGTCAATACTACTAATACATTTAAAAAATGCAGCAAATGCTTCTTTGCCTCACATCTTTAATGCTCTAGCAGTAAAAATTATAGATAGATTTGTCTGAAATAAGTTACAATTTAAAATGTCTTCTCCTATTCTACATTAAGGGACTCATCTTCAAAGCAATCTGCACAAATCCCATTAACAGCAATAACAGAATTTGTGTGAGTAACTCCCCAAACACCACTTTGAACATTAAGCCCTTTACTTAATTCAATATCAGATAAAAAACGATCTAAGGAAATGCAAAGACTTGATATTCCAGTTTGTGTTTCACAATGGACTGGAGACTCACACATAGACACATACATACAGATAGTTCAGCTTAACAATTGTAAATGGAAACAGAAAAGCTGCTTCTTATTAAAGGAATTTAAAAAAAGAAAAAAAGGAAAAAAAAGACAAAAAAAGACCCCCATAAAAAACAACTCCAAACTGCCTGTGCAATAGCAGCTCCATTCCCAGGAGAGACATAAAGCCCTGACACACATTTCTGAAAATGTCATATTGGGTTTCAGAGGAATCATGGCAGAAAACAATATCCCCTAATATTGGGTGCATCATTCAGCAGTCTGCAGTTCAATTTCCAGCCACTTCTCCACTTTCCATCATCTCTCCTTCCTGTCCCATTGCCTACCCCATCAGGCACTGGGCATCCTGGCTCCCAGCTCCTCTTAAATCAAAGGAAAGACCATTTGTACTAGATATGGACCAAACTCCTCCATCACATGCATCCCAAGCTTTTGTTGTCACCATCTTTACCTCTTGGTGAGGACCTTTTCTGAGGTGTTTGGTGGAAAATATAATTATTTTATTTATTACTTACAAGAACATGGGCTAAAAATGAAGTCAAGCTTCAAGAATTCAGCAGTTGTAGATGCTGGACAAGCACAGAACAAAATGAGATTTTTCTCACAATGAGATGATACTTTAGGGTTTTAATTCTGCCTAATATAGATCCTTTGAGGAAAAGCAGTCCTCAAATGGTGTCCAGGTTCTTAAGTTTTGTGGCAAATGAAGTCAAGGTCCCTGGTGTTAGGTTTGGACCTGCTTGCTTTCCTTGCTTTCTTCTTTCCTTCTACTTGTCTCCCTTTGCAAC
>JAOEGS010006713.1:50401-74189 GCA_025447755.1 Corythornis vintsioides | reverse complement strand
TCCCCTGGCACCCCAAACACGGCCTCCAGGCTGAGGTGGGGGGAGAAGTTCCCCCAGCGCTGTGTGCCCAGGATGCATGGAAGGAAGAAGGTAGGAAAAAAACCCACCACATTGAATAAAGTATTTCAGTAAAATTGTTTTGCAAAGTCACTATTCAATCAGGCAACATATGCAGTCACCTCCCTACCTGTTGTTTTTAACAAATGAATGCTGCCTATGGGAGTATGCTGGGGTTCCATTGGGCTTCAGGGAGAGCAAATTAGACTCAACATACCGAATTCCCAACAGCATTGTGGGTGCATTACCGTTTTAAAGACCAGACATTTTTTCCTCTGCATAGAGAAATAACCTAGCAGCAGTGAATTATGAACAATCATTGACCATTCAGAGTAACAACCAGTTTATTAAGGGAGCTATTTACAGAGGTACTGCAATTATAGCTCCCTTCTAAGTATACACGGACTGATTTCTTAGCACCTCCAAATTTTTTTTCTTTTGCAACCTGTATTTCTTTTACAGACATCTAGGATAAATCCTGAGCAAACAACAGCATGTGGCTTTTACCTCAGCCTACTTTCACTTCCTGCAAAGAAATTCAAGAAGGAAAAGGAAAAGACTGAAGACTGAAAATAGCTACAAAAGTGCTGCTTCTTGGATACAAGTCTAGGAAAACCAGAGTTAAGAATCCCACCAAATTCGGAAGTATCGTTCATTGCCAAACTCTTGTACAAGTTACAAGAACATGTAACTAAGAACACTGGCTCAATGAGTGTTTTTTGGAAACAGGGAATACCGACCATCTTCTTCCACACAGCTGAAGTGGCACTATGAAGATGCAGAGGCAAACTTCAGATGATTGTATAGTTCATCTAACAGCCATGAAGGCTTTAGGTAATCCGTGAGTCAGCTGGACTTACAATTTGATTTTGCCTCCCATGTGGAAAGTTGCAATCCTGTTCATAAAGCTCTTTCCACAGCTTTGTAAATTCACAACTCATCAATGAATTTTTCCCCATACAAGGAATCATTTAAGTATTTTAAAAATAAGTTTTTACTAAATGGTTAAAATTCCACATGGTGAACACCATCAACATTCATTGAAATCAGACTGTTGCAAACAGTGCTCTTAAGCAATCCTGCTGAATTCTACTCCTCCACTCAGCACTCAGTAGAAAACTGGTAGTACCTTGAAATCCACATAGTTCGCTGTTCTCTCCTAAAGCCATACACATGGGAGTTAAGTGCCCCTTAGCATGAATTCTTCAATCCATCATACATACTATCTAAGCAAGAAGGACTGTAATGTCTTCTGAGGACATGAGACCAGTGACCAAACAGCTATTGGATCAGCTGAACTATAAGTACAATGAAGCCTAGAGCTGTAGCCATTTGGCAGAGCCCTATGATCTGTTGCACTGTGGCATGAGTTTCCTGGGGAGATTTGGCTTCAACATGAGTACCGGTGGCCGTTGCCATCACTGTGTGATTGAGGTGGATGGAGATGGAGGAACAATATAGGAGTAGCACTGAGAAATTCAGATTGAATTCCTCCCCCCCTTTTTTTTTTTTCTCAATTTATTTTTCCACTTCCATGTGGTTTTTGTTCTGATTTTGAGGACAGAAATAATCACGCACTTACCCTGTAATAATGTAGTAATCTGTCATATAAATACCCTGCCATTATATGGTAATTATGGTTTCATTAAATGATCAACAGCTACCATGTTAGCCAAGAATAATTACACATTTGTGCCCTGTATCTTTAAGTGTTTTCAGCTTTTTTTTTTTTTTTTTTTTTTGAAAAGGAGGAAAAAATGTTCCCTTGTGAATAAGACCACAATTTGGCCCAATGTATGCATTTATTCAGTATGACTTGGAATGCCACAATCTCCTATTTTGACTTTATTCCACAGCATACCAAGGTCTCATTTAAAGGAACTTCACCACAGCTATTATGGCTGCACATTTTCAAAGTTTTCTGAATAAAGGGCCATTCCACATTACTGCTTTTTTTTTTTTTTTCCTTTTCACTTCCAGTGCCAGTTCATTACTTTCCAGAAGATTAATAATGTAATAGTGTCTTACAGATTTCTGTCTGTAAAACCTGGTGTAACAGTTAACACTGACCCAACCAGTCCAGTAACTTGAAAAATTCTGTGATTGTCCTCAGACATAAGTGTCTTCTTATGATTAGTAAAGAGAGACATTCTCCACTCACAAAAACTTCAAGTTGAAATTGGGAATATTGGACATAAGGAGCATGTATAATATTAATTGATGCAGCATTAAATTATACTGAATAGACCAGTGTATGTAGATCTATGAAATTTTCCTATTTAGACATGATAAAAAAACTAAACCAAAACATTGTAGCTTTACTTTTTCCCACTGGTGACCTTTTAGCACAGACACACAATTGTTCACTGCCTACAGCTTTGGCCATTCATTGAAAATACGTTTGTTAATAGCACCAATATTCTGGATAAATACACAATGAGTGAATTTAAGGTGCAGTTGAGACACCTTAGCATGGACTTGTAAGCTCCTGAGTGCTCTGTCTGACCATGGTCAACTCTTTCCTCCTGGCCAGCAAGTAGCAAGCTGAAGTCACAAAGTTTTAGCCAAAATTTTTGCAGTAGCTCCCTTTTTGATTAACTTGACCAAGATTTATTTTCAGAGACATATATGTAAATACTTGATGGGGAAGAGGGGAGGAAGAAAGGAAAAGGGAAGACGGGAGAGAATAAGGAAGTGCAGTGCAATAGCTTAAGTCCCTCCCATTATATGCATTGCTTTGGTGCATTAATTCCTGCATTTCTCTCCTGCAACCAACCCCTTTTTATTCTGCCAAGTCCCTACTAGTGCAGGCACTTCACACTTCAGATATATCCTTCATTATCGACTTTTCCAACTCCTACTGAAGAGCCTCTGTTGTAGTTGTTTTGACCTATGTGTCAGCATTTTTCCTTTCATTCTTCTGTGTTGTTTAAATTGTCAGTTCCAGAATTTCAGGGAACCTACTCCTTCCAACATATTCATAGGCTCTGATTCAGCATAATAACTTGAGCCCATGCATAACTTGACACATTCATTAAAAATAAACATAGACCAAAATGATTGAACATGTTCTTCATAGAACATTTTCCTAAGCATTCCACTTCACTAAAAAGGGCAAGATTATTACAACACAAATGTACGGCACAAATACTCTGCCTTAAGTTTGGAGTAGCTCTTTCCCTGTAGATAAACAGATATGATGTTTACATTGTAAGCCAAATTTCAAACAATACACACAGAGTGGTTGAAGACTGCATCCCTGAACTGGAGACTTTTGCCAAATGGAAAATTCTATCTTTCTTCACGTTAAACCTTTATTTCTATTACAAAGACAGCCTTACATTCTGTGATACAAGTAATTTATCCCAAATTAATAGGATATCTTAGATTTTTTTAAAGTTCAAGACAGAATCTGGATAGGGTTGAGTAGTGAAGTTTGATCATAACATGCTTTATCCAGTGACAGCACTTGTCCTTTGACTGCATGCCTAAAATCACCACAGCAATCTGTTCTTAGAGCATAACACAAACTGTTGTGTACCATGTTTTATTGATTTGTATTTGTACCATGTCACCATTTCAAGTGAGATACAATATAGTCAGTTAAGAAACAGGTGTCCTAAAGTGATCTTTCCAACCATATGGGTCCAACAATCTGTTGTTAGTACAAATGCCTATGAGGTAGGTGCTTCTTGAAAAATGAGTAGAAGCATATAAAAAAACCCCCCAAAACGTAAAAAAGGTATGCAACACAAGAGAACAGAGTATGCAGATGTAATCTTTAACCTTTATAAATAATTTTGGATGCTATAGATTGACTCAGTGAAGTCTTGTGTATATTGCAGAGTAAATAAAGAGATCAGAAATCCCAGAGATTTCTAGATCCCACAGAGATATTTGCCTTCTGCTCTTATATTCCACTCAATCATAAGCATTTATAAGCATTTTCAGGGTATCTAAAAGTATTTTTCCAAGTAAAGTTTACTCGTTGCTGTGCATAGGAAAGCCTCTGCAACAAGTGCAAAAAAAAGCAATCAAGAAATTAAAAGCAAGATTTGTACTCTACATCCCCAGTTACCACCCAAGAAAGGAAACCAGACTGCTGAGAGGGGAAAAGCAGCTCTATAATGTTTTATTTATATATTTATTTATTTTTAAAAAGCTTTGCTGAGAAAGGGAATAATTTAATACCAGCAAACTTACAAAAGAAAGATGACCACTGATACTATATGCGAGTAGAGCATATTCAGGTAACTTGACCTATATTTTAAAATATATATATTTATTCTGTCAGTGGTTGCCAGCACAAAGGCTATAGTCTTGCAACTGGAGACTTCTCATTGAACCCCCAGGTCTGTGTGGAACCTTCCTGGCAACAGGATCTGCAAATGTGCTTCTGGGTGGGAGACAAAGTTGCTACCAGCAATATCATCTCTATGGATGGTTTAATTGAACTTTCTGGATCCTTACACACTGACTGTTTTAAAATAGCTGAAAGTAGCAGCTGCACAAAGCTGGTGTCTTTTATCTTTATGTATCAGTCTTTTTTTTTTTTTTTTTTTGCATGTATTGCTGCCACATTTTAAAAGTGAACAAGTTATTAAGGTTCTTATTGATGCAAGGGAAACATCTTCTAGTGATATAACTGAAGTGAGGGTAAAACATAAGAATGAGGTGAACAATGAGACAATCTTTGAACTTGAAAACATTTCGTTTTGTAGCTGAATGCCTTGGCAACAAGCCATATGATGTGTATAACACACATGGGCAGTTAAATATGCAAATGATAAGGATGCAAGGACACTTTCAAACACATTTAGTCTGTCACATAATTTGTTGTCTAGGTATATATTACAGGGGGAAAAAAAAGCATTTAAATAATGATAAAAAGAAAAATGCCAGGTAATAAAACTGTTTGATAAGGGTGAAAATAAAACTCTTCCTACTTAATGTTACCTTTTAGAGCTGTGTCAATCAATGCATTATGCTGCTTTTTTTTTTTTTCTTTCCATTTTTGCTGTGTTTTTGAGCTGTTCTATCATCATTTGAAAGATTTCTCCCTTTCAAAGTGGGAAATTCTGTTAGTGAAGAATATCACAAATGTAAAAGAATTTTAAGGGCACAGTGAAAGGCCCTTGAAGTGCATCTACTTTACAGCCTTATAGATCATGTCAGGTGGAACCAGGCAGTGTTTAACAAGGTAAGCAGCTGAACCCTTGTGGGTGGCCCTCTATAGCCTCTGCCAGCCCAGAGAACCACAATCTTCTTCACAAGTCTCTTGCTTTCAGGTTATCTAATTGTTGTGTTTTTCTTTTGAGCTTTCTCAAGTAATTGTTTATTATAAACAATGGGCTCTGTCATTCTGATTTCCACCTCAGACTAATACCTTGCTCATTCTTTGTTCCTCTGGCTAGACACATTCAAAGGAAATTCATGTTAGAATACCAATGGCATTTTAGGTACCCTCCTTTTTGTATACTACAATTACTTTCTTGGAAGACTCTTAGACTAATGGGTGTTTGATATGTTAACTTCTTCAGTGTTCCTTATAAGGCAATAAAAAAAAAATCAGCCTATTAGCAGTCTGAGTAATGGCATCTCACAAGACTTTTCTTAGTACACTAAGTCTGAAAAACAGTCAAGATAATGTAGAAACTTACATGAGGCATCAATATACTTTTTTTTTCCCCTTGACAATAAGCAATCTGGGATATTACTGCCCCTACTACTTCTTTTATCATTAAAGATTGACTTGCCTTTCTGGCACAGGATACAAACACATTCAGTTTGGTAATCAAAAATGGGTGCTAAGAAAACTATTGATTATTTAGAATACTACCTTTCATGGTATGTACCCTCAACAGTCAATGTTTTTGCAAAGATCTGCTGCATTACCAGAGTTGATCCTAACTCTCAGGACTTGTTTACTAGAAGGTGCTGAAGATCCTCAGTCTATGTGTAGGGCAGTTAGGATTTACTACAGCATAATTTCTAGACAGTAACTAGAACCAACAATTTTAATAATGAACTTCTAGATACTACTGTCATTAGACCATGAAGAGAATTTGTAAAATATCTGTGAAATCTGAAAACCTGGAATTAAGTTCTGTTTGAAAACAGCTGTTCCTTGCTCTGTCTCCTATGGACCAGACTTTATTCCTGAAAATGTAGTAACAGCAGAAAAAAAAACCCACACCAAACAAAACAAAACCCAAGCCAAGAAAGCTTAACTTTTTCAAGGTCTTTAAGTTCCTGCATGTAGCAAAGAAACCAAACCCAGATCTGGCATTTGTGACCCTACTAAGATATACTAAAAAATAATTTATATACTATTGGACTTACTGGTGGTTTCTTCCTTGTATCACATTTGATTAGGTAAAATGGAGGAAGGTAGCGAGAATGAACTCATAGCAGAGGCATTACTGGATTAGATTGTAAATTCCTGGTTTTTGTTCATGTAAACATGACATCTAAGCAAGGCCATGATTTTTCCTTTAATGAGTAAAAAACTCCACCTGTTCATTTAGTTTCAAATCAGCTGTTCTGTGTCTTGCTATTACTGTGGACTCCAAGCTCTTGACCCTTATTTCCCCAGGCTTTCCATGACTTCAGCATGGAAAATCTGCTGAAAGAAAATCAGGGGGATTGAAACATCATTCCTGAATGCAAGAGCAAAACCTACATTATTCACAAATATTGCAGTGGATTTAGTGTTAAACCCTTACTTTTACACAAGTCCAGATAAAACTGCCAATTACTTTTTTTCTTCTATTTCTTTGAATGGCAACAACCACATTTTATATGAAGTGGGATGGTGCTTAAGATTAAGACATCTCAGATCATCTTCTTGCACAGAATTCCTGAGTAATCCTGAAGAAGCTGTTTACTGCCCCTCTCTCCACTGTAGTTCTTCAGTCTTTTTGTAATGTAACTTGTGATGTTAAATTTCACCTTTGCATTGAGATGACTCCATATGCACTGGTAATGTAGTGTGGGGAGCAAAATTATAGAAAAGTCTATAAACACATCTGACTTAAATTACATCCCTGAGTGCAACTGTAGTCTTTTCTGTCTTGTGCACTCAGTATTGTCTTTGCCATAAATGGAAGCAGTAGGACAATAATTCATTTCATGAGGATTTAGAAACAGGTAGTTGGATCCATAGCTGTCTTGAATGGTAAAAAGTAAATGGCCTAATGCAATGAAACAAATTAAATGTATTCCTTTCATGTATATTGTCTGCATCCAGTCTTACTTGTCTAATTGTAAAAGAAAACAGGTCCAATAGCCCCCAAAGTAAAACAAAACAATGTCAGTTAATTAAGTAATTGCTCCAAATTGCTATAACTAACAGATGCCTGCCTAGGTATGTTCACATTGTGAATTCACAGAAAAGGTCATAAGACATTAAAAAGTTTCACATGGAAGAGAGATCACTAGATGAATTACTCTAAATACTGTAATTGGCTTCTCAAACAAGACCAGATACTATAAAATTCCAGAGATGAAAAATGAATAATTTAATTGATTTAGGTCTCTATACTTGAAGGAAATTTCCATATACATAATTCCCCCCTTCCTGCTCTCTTTTTGGCTTTAGACACACAAGACAGTATCAATGTGATCCAGGATTTATTTGAAAAGATTTCATCTGGAAAGGAGTCAAGCAGATCAGTGGCAGGGGAGCTTTTACAGATTATGACCTGTAATCTGTTTAATACTCTGAAACACAAAGATCCAACTGTTGTGTAATTTTGGACAAGACTACAGCCTATGTGGCTACATGCCCTTCTGACAAGGCATCCTGGAGACCAAGATGAAGCTAGATATCTTAAAATTCCAATATGAGAAAATACTACTATATAACTACTTTATATAACTTTATATATAAACTGCTGGTACTTAAGTTTGTTTATATAACTACTGGTACTTAAGTATGTTTTTAACAATAGTAACAAAGTTTTAATCACAAGACCATCTCTTTATTTTCTGACACCTTGCATAACATTTCCCCTGACAATAAGATGCTAAACATGACTAAGTGCAATATAATTAAATGCAGTACTACTAAAGCCAGTAAGGCAGTTGCCATTGAAACCCAAAGGTTTCATTTCCCTTCCAGAATTCACCAGACAGCAAACTGTTTCACAGAACCTGGCTCAGGTCCTCAGTACAAGTAAGTTTCACATTCTCATGAAAAACATGTGCATAAAAAGTACATTTAGCATCTTGTGCTTGAGGGGGCATGACAATGTCTGAAAAGAGCCCTGTGACTAGATCAGGAATTTACCCTTATTGTCAAATGAAATATGAGCAAAGTTATGGTTTTTAAGTAGCTCCTGAGTATGCAAGCCATTCTGACAACAGCTTTCCTAGGTTGGGTGTATATTTTAAATGCTGAAGAAACTCACTTTGAAGGGACTTTTGGCAAGACTGTTTGAGAACAGGTGGCAGATCAGCAACAGATGTAAGAGCTGATCTATCATTACATGTATTCACTGGTCTACTCCCTCATCATGGAGGGAGGTATCAAGGCTATTGAGTACTTTAGACAATATACAAGTGCCTTTATTTCTTAGTTTTACTCCAGATTGCCTTTTTTTTTTTTTTTTTTTCCATCACAAATATTAGGGCTGATAGAAATTTTTCCCTACCCAACTCATTATTTGCAGTTATTATTGAGGGCACAATTTGCGAACCAGACTAAACCCAAAATGTTTTTAACATGTTTTTCCACAAGCATGACTATAGAAAAACCAAAGTGCTTTGGACCAGCATCTACTAAGAGGGTTTAGTAATTTTTTATATTTAAAATTACTTGTACCAATTTTCTAAAGCTATGAAGCTTTGTAAATTCTTTTGAAGTCAGTGGGAACAGCCCATGATAAAATGCCTACAACAGTTTGAATGGTGTAGCAGGATAGGTACTTGAAAACAGTGACTGAGAGTTTGGCTCGAATGCATCAGATTGCTCAGATCTTTCTGTGAACTTGCTTGGTTGAAACTGTAATGGTCCCTACTACTTTGAAGGATAGTTCTGGCAAGTCTCTCTTTTCATGATACACCATTTATATTGTCAGTCTGTATCACTGTAGATAAGATCTTCTCAAACCTAAAGTGTTCCCATATGTGTTTCTGCACAGCTGCTCAACAACTCACCTGTCCACTAGGGGCCTTAACATGGCCACAACATGGAGATTCAGGAACAAGAAGACAAGATACTCCCCTGAGAAAATGGGCTTGAGGAAAGAACATCAAGCCCCAAATGCCACTGTGATTTAATTCTAGTACTTAGCTGTTGTCCAGCCCTGTGGAAAGCAAAGATTGTGGGTACTTTAGTATCCATTTCTACAGGCAGCTATGCAAGACACTGCCTAACTCTTAAATAATTATGTTAAGCTCCAGCTAGTTGTAGATTGGTTACTATATTACTCTCCCTTCCTCCTCTCACATATAAAGGAAGATAAGTTAAAGTAATCAAGAGGAAGAAAACTGAAAAAGACAGCAAGAAGTATAAAGTTGTTTTTGCAAAGGAACATTTATACTATTTGATTGACCTAAACTTCTGAAAACTCAAGTTATCATAATTAACATAATTTATCATTCTAAAAGCACAGTATCCAGCTGCTCTGGATGTCCAAAACACAGACAAAAAAACACCTTTTGAACTTGATGCGAGTAGCCATGTACCCAAAACCAGAGTTTGTTGGGAAGCTAAACCACCTTCTGTTGGCAGCCCTTCTATCCAGACAGATAATTTTCTTCATTGCTATTTCTCCACCAAGTTCAGTTCATTAGCTACATCCTTCAAAACTGAAAAACTGTTTGCAGCTGTTAAAAAGCAGGATGCTTATTTTCCTCTTGTAGTTTAACAGCTAGGGAAAAAAACAAATAAAAATATTATAAAAATGTTGCCACCATAGCCAGAAGAAAAAAAAAAAAAAAATTCTACTTCATCTTCAGTAAAATTGGTTTTAAAATAAAGGCATACTTTTTTTTGCAATTTAACAAAAATAAAACATGTTGAAACTTGAAGACTCTAAAAAAAACAAACAAAAACAACAACAAAAAAACCTTTGTCAACATCTTAATAATAGCAAGCTTTTCCTTAAATAAAGTACAAATGCACAAGATGATATTTAATTGTACAAGTCTAAGCTTCCTGTGTGCTGATTTAAATCAATCCACCCTGAATTCAGTCTTTACAGTCCCTATGCTTGTGGTAGTAGAGTTTTCTGGCCTTCCTTCAGTTTTTCAGTGTCTTTGTGGTAATGGTTATGCCTAAAAAGGGAATGCAATGTTCCAAGTGACTTCACACAGACATGCCTAGGGCCTGATCCAAGCCTATTGACAAGGGCTGGAGTCCTTCCATTTGCTTCAGTGAGCTCTGAATCGGTTATTTTATAAGAACGTTGCCTCCTGGCTTCCTGATGCAGTAGCCATGCACAAAGAGGCCGCATTCGCAGTGCTCCGTTTTTTGTACTCTAACAAAGCAGCATCTTCATATTGAGCTCGCTCTCACCATAACTTGCTCTCTTATTCAGAGAACAGGTTTAGGTCTTCACTTGAGAGTATTTAGGATTAATGTACTAATTGCATTACCTTTCAGGTTTTTTTTAATAGAAATGGATTTGTTTACTTTCTATTCACAAATCTATTTTTTCTAGATTTCCGCTGCTACTACTTCCCTCTTCCTCACAAATAATGGCTGCTCCTCCCAATTCTGTATCACTTATGAAAATTAGTAGCTCTGTTTACTGCCTTTTGACTCATCAATAAAGTTAAACAAAGCTGAGCATAATACAGATCCCAGATATGGCACTCTAAGACTCCCTTTTGCATTGACTGTGATACCTTTTGTATAGAGTTGTTCAGGTTGTCATATTAAGTGATAGCTATCTTCCAAATCAAACTAATCTGAATTTGTAAAAAATAGAAGCAAATATAGCCTAATATTTCACCAGAATCTAAATGTAGTACAGCCAACACTATAAACTTCATGTTTAACCAAACATTCTTAAATGTGGGCCTCTTTTTTTTTAAAAAACAAAACAAAAACAAAAAAGACAAAAACAAAACAAAAAAAAACAACTAAGTACTCATATTCAACAATTAAGCTTTACTAGTTCTAAACTCAGTGCTTCTTGCTTATTTTGTAGGACTCCTTGGTCATCTAGATGTTTATTGGCCCTGTTCCTCCTCTCCATGGGATACAAAGTAGTCACTGTCAAAGGCCAGAACATTCTTGAAAGCTGAAATCCTTTCTTTTCCTTCCTTTATGTCCAACTTTATCAGGAATGAAAATAAATAAATATGCCAGGGGTACAACAAGTTCACAGTTTAACTCTCCTCTGTCACTGTTAGGGTGTCAGTCCTCTTGCAAGTTGCCTGTTTAAGAATACATCATTCAACTAGTCCCTCTTTCAGTCTTTCTCAAAAAGAAATGTTACCAGGTGCCTTCCTTCACTTTTCTGTCATCTTCCTCTACTTGCTTTGACTGAATTATTTGTAAATTGTTTGCTATCATACCTTACACATTAAGGCATAATTTTAAATTTCTCTTATCTATGACCAAGCACTATCTCAGTCTTTCCTCTTCCAAAGTAACTAGGAGTGTGAATGGTACATCTGTGAGGCTCAGGAATATGATCAAGCTTATAAGTCCCAGTATGTCCTATATATGTAGCCCACCTCTGTGCCAGAGTGAGATCAAGCCAGGAATCACCAAGTGATTGGTTGCAACCTTGTTTCCATGTAAAGACAGCCCAGGAAAGGAATTGTAACATCTGAAAATACTCTCAATGAGTACACATGGTGTATACTTTGTTAGACTGATTTAACCCTTGGGATTGCAGGAATATCTTTCATTTACTAATCCATTAGTTATCATATCATCCAGCTGAAATGCTTTTTTCCTTCTCACCTTGACCAGGTTTTGAGTGCTTGGTTTCCCCTCACACCTTGGTGTTCTTTCAAATTTAAATTTCCACAGAAGCATGTTAATACTCAAGTATAACTCCATCATTAATCATAAAGCCTTAAATAATATATTTTGATAAAAGCATCATCCTGGAATCATAGATTCAACTGGTGAGTTTTAGGTCTTCCTTTGTGTCTTACTTATTAGATCCTAAAATCATTCATAAGCTAAGGTTTTCCAGAGGATTCAAAGAGCACTGTCTCTGAATTAAAACTGTAGTTTCAGGTCTCTTTGATAACTTCCCATTACCTGAGTTGTGAAGGTGGAATGTAGTTGCACCAGGATTGCTTTATTTTGAAAAAACTGCTTTTTTTCAAACAACAACAAACAAACAAACAAAAAAACCCACACTCCCCAACCCCCCAACCTACAGCCTCAGGAGTAACTGAATGTGAGCCTTACATTTACAGAGCACAAATTGGTGTCTAAACTTTACCCATGCTGTCAGGGGATCTTGCACCCTATTGTAATAGCTGGCAAGTCCTCCTAGTGTGGTTGGTTTCTTTCTTCCTTTCTAACATGAAAAAAGTACATACAATGTATTAAAATAAGCCTTAAGGAAAGCAATGGTAGTCAATAAACTATTGTAGAACATGGTTTCAACAGATGCAAGTGCTCTTTACAAGTAATTTAATTTCCAGCCCATGAGAAAAAATGACTGATTTTCTCAGTCAGTTTTGCTGACTCTCCCACCACAAGATGCACTTGCTTGGGACACAGGTCCTAGCTGATTTTTTTTGTTTGTTTTTTGTGGGTTTTTTTCTTGGTTGGTTGGTTTGGGCTTTGGGGTTTTTTGGAGGGCTTTTGTTTTTTATATAAAATCAGTACTTTGTGGAATTGCAGCACTCGGGTTTTGAGTTCTTATCCCTTGGGCAAACACTAAACTTTTATCATGAGCCTCATGTGTGGCTGCCAGGCAGGTGAAGATGACTGTCCTTTTGAAATCACAATGCAGATTAACCAGCCTGTGAATACCTTGCTACTGAGACCAATACAGCCTCCAAAATTTTGGCACTGCTCCTTTGGGGGGGGAAAGAAAGTAATAATGAAATATGGTAGGGATAATTAACAAATTGAGAAGAGCCTGCTTTCAAATGAGCAACAGGCATGTTTCTGGGGAGGGAGAACGTTTGTTAGTTTTAATTAGAGCTCATTAGACATAGAAAATCAGCTCTCAGTCAGTAGGGAGACATTATTTCAGAAAAGTCAAATCAACCACCAAAATACCATATAAATCGGAAGTTCCTTTGCTCTGCTTTGAATTGTTTTCCTTTACAAATGTGCTTCACCATATAAACACAGCCTAAGTGAGATTTGTAGTTGAGATCAGCTGGTGCTGAGGATCCAGCATCCTTATCATACATTCTCTAATGTACATCCACCTGCAGTGTGGTAAAAACCTTTCAGGCTCTAGTCTAGTTCTCTACATCAGAGCTGTGAGTTCTGTACAGGAGAGCTCATTACTCTTGGGGCATAATTTAAAATATTTTACCTCAGAGCAAAGCAGACTGCATCCTCTCACCACCTGCAAGGTGAAACAGAGACTGGTCAGTGGAAATGATTGTGATCTACTATTAAAAACCATTTGAGTGCAAATGAAAATGCTAGTATAGGTATAATTCATACTGAAGATTATTTAAAGTGAAGCTGTAGAAGTTGTAGGGAAAATTCTGCAAGAATATGCTCAGCAACTGAGATATGGCAGCTAATTTTTGACCATGAAATATGTGACAGTACAGAAAACTGGTGTTCCCACCCCTCACTTGTCTCCATAAAAGATAAACAGCTCTTTAACTGATGCAGCCATGAAATCATGTCTCAAAACTTGTATTCCTAAACGTAAAATAGCCAAATCTACTTTTAGTAGTGCTGTCTTTTGATGTCACCAAAAGTCTGTCATAATAATGCAGTGATTATAGAAATTTATACTATTGCAATTTCACATTTTACATTCCCATCTTAGCATTCTTTTGAGTCCTTTTTGTGTCTATATTTCTCTTTACATTTGAAATATGGAAGTCTATGTTTTTGGTGTAAAATTGGTTGAGATTCCATTTAGATTCTACTCTATAATATGATGAAATACCAGCTAGTCTAGCACTTCAATTAATTAGAATCCTGTTTAGGACATCAAATGGTATGTCTCAATTTCTAAATTGCCTATCAAGAGTATTGTATGAAATTTTTGCTGATGTTTTCATGAGAAGGGAGTACTAATTACTATAATAAAATGCCTCTGGATGCAATTTTAGGGAGTAATTCTGAAACCTAAGGGAAATGAAGTCCAAGGGATATGTAAAAATATGAAGACCTATCATGTACATTAATTCTGACCAGTCGTAAGTTGTGCCTCTTTTCTACACTGTCACCAGGTCTCTTTCCTCACTTTCCCCACCTCATTTACATGAGGCTCTTCTCTATGTAGAACACAAAAAGATTTTTCTTGGAGGTATGAGAGAAACAGTCAAAGAAAGAATTGAAATTACATTATTTTTCCTCAGAATTCACCTGTGATCCCATATAGACCAAGACACTCCTCACAAAATGTTCACTCAGATTTTGGAAAAATGGGAAGAACTAGAAAGGCTGACGTGCTTACATAAAGCACTTTTTTTGGGACACAAGTGCCATAATACCCATTCATAAGAACTTATTGCAGGAAAGAATATGCTCTGCAGGTTCTATTAGTCCCTTGCTGTCAAGAACCAACATTCTTGTCCCAACTAAAAGTGAAACAATAAACCCATCTATTTTAAAACAGAGTTAGTATTGTCATTTTATCTACAGTTTGCTTTTCTCACAGAACTCTCCAACAAATAGCATTTACTAGGTAATGCAAAGATAATAATCTCATAGAAGTTTTCTAATTTCTCATTCAAAAAATAATTGTGACTGATATTTACACTGCTTCTCTTGATATTACAAGAGAAATACAAAGTGGCTAGTACCAGAAGAACAATATTTGCATGATGCAATTATTTTTCCACCTTAAAAAAAAATGTAGTGTACAACTTCAGGTATTAGAGAGAACAGGAAAAAATTATGACACTGACTAAAGCTTATAGGGCAATGATAGGTATTGATTGCATATGTTGCAGCAAGAGGATGCAAGATTCAAGTATTATTTTCTGGGCCTCCTCTCAGAAAAAAAAAAATAGCTTTTCTCCTGTCAAACATGGGGGCCTTCAAATAAAATTTTCAGGAAGCTTGGAAAGGAAATGAGCAGGGATTTGTTACAAGCACTACTGACAAAAGCAAAAGCTTCTTAAAGAGCAAAGGAACTAGAGGGAAGTTTTTCTTTATCCTCTACACAAAGCAATATTTTCATATAGTTTCACTTAATTTTGTTCTAGGCACAATATTTGATATAGTAAGATAAGCATAGGATTTTGGTGCATTTGCAAGAATACATACATAATTGGTTTCGGTGCACATGCAACCACTCATTTAAGTACTTGGTTCATTTTCAATTTATACTCATGTTTTGAGGTGCATGCAAACATATGCTATGGTCTGGAAAGATACTGCATGTTCAAAGCATTCAAAGCCTTTTATCTACTCTTCTCAAAGCATGACATGAATCATATCCTCTGTTCCCACACTAAAGTAGTGTTTTTGAAAGGTAATTTGAAGGCTGAAATAATATTTTGATCTACATGGGAGATTTGGTTAGAAATTGTCAAATTTTACCCACCACTACTTGTCCAATTCACTATCTGAATTCAGAGCAAAACTGGCTCTGAATTCAACACAGAGACTTCTGTGATGATTGCTCTGTCATTTCTAGCTTGACTAAAAGCTGTGATAGTAGCTTTAAATTTCTCATGTATTTATGAAATTAAGATTCTTGATGGAGTTCAAAACTATTCTTCCCTATTATATTAATTCAGCACACCAAGTCTCCATCTACCTTAAGCTCAAATACCAGTTGTTTTCTATCATGGCTTTAATTTTCTCAGTCTAGAAGAGCGTTCTGTTGATTGAGAACACCAAGAAAGTTACCAGTTCTTTTTGGTTGCTTTATTGCCTTTTGTAAGACATTAGCTAGGAAGTGAACCCATGTTATTATTTATAAATACACAAATTCTATAGAAGTTATGAAGCTTCTCACAAAGTGAGCTTAAGGCATTGTCAGCATCCAGTTCTCAGGAGTAGCTGTGCTACAGCTGTTCTGCTGTAGGTTATTGTCATTAATGATAAATTGATAACATGGTAAAAAAAAGAATCTGGAAAACAGTGTCAAGGTGCATCAGAAGCCAATATCTGCTCCATATGATAGAGGTTTACAGACCCAATGAAGATCCTTAGGTCAGTAGACTTCAGACACATGTGATATCACAAAGCTTATATGGATGTGGAAATACTAAATAAAAGAAAACTCTTTTGAGCAAATATTGTTAAATTCAGAAGAGATGCATCATGTCTCATTCCACTAATATATACTCTGAGGAAATAACTGCAAGGGGCTAATCCTGTTTTCTACACAGGAAAAAATTCCTTCAATTCAGTAAGAGTTTTGTTGATGTTAAAACTGGCTGATTATTATCCTGAAGTATTCACATTTACAGTCTGAAGCATCTCAATCTTTCCAGAAAAAATACCATACTTAATAGTCCCAATCCCATAAAAATGTCCACATTAACAGATTCTTATTTACAGCCAGAATGTTCACAAAAGTAAAGACTAAATCTGCCATTAAGATCATTGACACAGTCTTCTTCAAAAAGTAGTCCAGGAAACATTAACATAAAACTCTTCTAATTACTGAAGATTTTAAATATCTGTTTTGTCAGTACTCACCTCATACAAATTCAGTACAACTTCTTGTGTATTCATTCCTCAATGACAGTTTTTGTGCTTTATTTCCCCTTCTTTTAGGGACATAACTATAGAGAAGTAAATATTCTGGGAATATAGAATTTATATACAAATTTCATTAGAAGCTTTTGTATGTAGGCAGGCCACCAACTTAATCAAATTATTTTCCTTGTTTCAGTAAACTGCAAGATCATTCCATTTACAGTGGCTTTTTGGACACCATAATAGCACACCACTGCATATGAATCCACGCTCTGAATAGGAATTGCAAAGCAATCTTTTACATAGCATTTTCTAAGTGTTTGACAAAGATTCTATTATCTGAGAAGTATGAGAACAAGTAATTAAGGAAAACATTCAACAGAGCACTAAAACTTGCAAAACAAAACCAAACTCACCACTACCTGAAAAGTAAAGTTACTTGTTTTACTTATCCACCAAAAAGCTACTCATATAAAAACATATAAATTTAAGTGAAGGTATAGTAAAAGAACAATTACAACAGCTAATACATCTATAACTTGAAGAAAAAGTTAGCAGCATTTTCAGCTAAAAGCCTGGTGTTATGGTTTAACCTCTGCCAGCAGCTAAACACCACACAGCCACTTCCCCCACAACCTCTCCTGTGGGAAGTAGAATCAGGAAAAAAGAAACAAAAAAATGACACCCTGTAGGCTGAGATACAGAGAGATTCATAACATAACACACAAAACAATCATACTAACAAAGCGACAAAGCAACTAATAGAAACCAAGAAGGCTCTACCTCTTTTCAAGACACCACCTCTTCCTGCTCTAAGCTCCACTGAAAACACACACAGAAACAAATTGATGCTCATATCTGGCCACAGCCCTCCACTTTTATAAGGGACAGACTCAGTATGGTATGGAATATCCCATTGGCTGGCTCAGTTGTTTATCCCAGCTGTGGACTCTCCCAGCTGCAGCTCCAGCTTGGGCATGCAGCTGGTGGTAATAATTAACCCAAATGGAACTCAGGACACCTGGCCATATACCTGAAGAAATACTTTTCAAATAAGTCTTCTCAGAACAAGGAAAGGTGTTTTATATGTTATCCTGCTAAACTAAAGATGATTCAAGATATGTTGGGAAACAGTTTTTTTTCCCCTGAAGACTAAACAACCATTGTGATGACTGGTCTTCTTTCAAAAGAAAATACCATGCTACTTACTGTATCTTTGTGATAAGAACGCTCACAAAATATTGGAAACAGTTTCAATTACTTTGTCTCAGGAGACTTTGGCCTTCATTTTTAACTGTTTGGCTAGTGTTATAACTACAAGGCTGCAAGGATTTGGGAAGGGAAAACCCTTTTAGTCCTGCCTATTGAATTATTAAATATTCATGAGGACAAAAACTGTGGGCATAGCTCTGTACCAGTTAAGACACTTATTGAACTATATGGGATGTAGTACAAAAGACTCAGGTTTAAATCCTCCGTTTTTTTTGCATTAGGAGTGTAATTAAAGTAGATATTTTTTCCTGGATATTAAAACTGAACTTTCATCCCCTACTGAATTTGAAACAAAACCACCTTGAGTAAGTTAGGTCCGAGAATGTTCTAACTATAACATCGTCATCCAGTATCAAGTGAAGACTTAGAAATTTGAATGGCACCTGACCCTATGAAGACAATGCACATTATTTCTGGGTATTTTTAGCCTTTCCTGTAAACACAGGTAACACATAGTTATAATGAATACGTTTGTTTATATGCAGTCAGGACATTTTATATTGTATCAAAGTAATATACAATTATTATTTTTCAGAATGAGCACTCCTTATTAATATCACTCCTAGTATCTTATTATGCATTTACTTTTGTATGTGATTATACTAGCTACCAACAAAATCAATGACATTTCATGAAGCTTGTATTACTTGGCTAACATGCTTCAGTTCTAGCCTACTGCATGACAGTCACTCCAACAGTAACACTCCTAGGTGCAGAATGACCAGTTATATTGAGTTTTGCGGAATGAATTGCTTCCCAGAAAGTACTGTGTAATTAAAAGTTAATGTAAGTTGTAACCTCTGCACTTGAAAAAATACTGTTGCACTTAAAAACCCAAACTAACTCATGTACTTTTTCCAAAGCAAATAATTGAAATTTAAATCAGATAAGTGTGGTAAGTTATACAATTAATTACTGGGAGAGCATCTGGATCTTAAGAGATCTAGAAAGCACAAGGAAATAATTGCAGTAGAATCTTCATTAGGTTTGATACATTTTGCATAACTTTTTTTTTTTTTTTTTTCCCCTATTAAATTAATCCTTGCTATTTGTCACTCAACAATGTCTAAGGTAATTAACCTAACACACATCCTGGCTCTGGTCCATGACATACATCCATAATGCTCAGGTCAATCTCTGTGGCATTCTTGTTTCTTTCTGATATATCAAAGCAGAAGCATGTTTTTTTTGTACTGGTTCTGCACAGCTCTGCTGAGTTTATAAAAGATACCGAGCACAATGAGCCAGGTCATGTCTGTTCTTTAAAACGTGCTTTGCAGAAGATTTAAGAGAAGATGGACATAAAAAATGTGCTTAGTATTTTCTACTTGTTGGAAGCACAGTCTCTATCACAACAGTCAATTTGTATTACAGTAGTGTTTAGATGTAGCTGAGTTTTGCTTAACACTCCATTGTTAAAATGACAGATGATCTTTAAGTTAAAAAGTTTAGGAAGAGGGAGTGGGAGAGAACAGGAAAGGCGGGCCACAAGCCTTTTTTTTTTTTTTTCTGTTGAAAACTATATTTAATATTGCCTTTGATACTTAAAAGTTTTCTAACAGCTCTACAAAGCACTCAGATCATCAAGTTTAATGACACTGGGCACTTAAATCAGGTATTTCAGGTTTAGTACCCTAAATTCAATCTCCATGGCCTAATTTGAAAGCTTGCATTTAAATAGGGACTAATCAGAATTTCCAAAAAACAACTCTTGTTTCGAGATTCAGATACCAATTGAGATTCCTGAATTTTGAGACCTACATTCTGTAATTTTTCGTTAGATCACTCCATTCTCGATACAGTGGGTGGGATGGAAACCAACACTGCCTACTGCAGTACTGCAGGTGTTTATTCAGACCTTTTCCCCTTTTCCTTGAAGTGAAATGAAATTACTTATAAGGGTGGAGTTAAGTTCAGGGGTACACTTGAGGGGTGTAGTGGGAAATTCTAAACCTTCTTAGAAGAAACCTGTCTAGGGTAAGGGAAGAAAGACTGGTTTTTTGTCAAACTTGATATTGAATGTCATAACTTAAGAGCTGTTAACATGAATCGTAACCAGTGAGACAAATAGTTGCTGTTGACAGGGAGTAGTAGGCTTCTGTTGTTAGAGCAACATTTAATAGGAATTAAGGAAATGGGGCACCTACAGGACTGAAGATTATATGAAGACATTTAATAATGATTCAATATCTTTGATTAAACAAGACAGAAAGATGCTGTGTCTTAACTGTAAAATAGTTTATATATAACTGTCATCAGTACTTCATTGATAAAGATTCTTGTTTGTAGAAAATAAAATAAATCTGAAGAAAGTTTTTAGCTACCAGGAAAACAATGTTTTGAAGCCTAGAAATTGGAATGTAGTGACAGTTTTGTCCCACTAAAGATGATGGTTTATTCACTTTTTAAGAACTAGTTGATATGAAGATATTCAAAACATGAGTGTTTTGATGAAACATCTTTAAAGATGTACATTCCTAGGTTATCCTTTTAACTAGGGAGTTAGCATGCTCAAATTTTACTTACTGAAAAGATGCTCAATGGGCTCACGGGGTGACCAGTCCATCCCTCTCACATTACGATATTTTTAAGGGCTTCTCCCAAACTTAAAAGGCAACTTGAACCTGTTTACATTACAAGATGGGCAAAATTTTCTGTCACTTAAAATTCTGGCTTAAAACTCTTATTCCAACTGCAAAATTGTGCATTAGGCATGGGAATAAGCACGAGGTATTAATCTGCTTAGATTTTAATAATTTATCCTCTGAGGGGCCCAATGGATAGCAAGTTTAGCCAAGTAGCTTGAGAGAATGTTTAAACAGAACTTTCCCATGTGTTAAACAACCATTGATGACAGACAGTAAAATATAAAGTAATAAAAATAATAATGGACTCCATTGCTACGATAGAGAGCTTTGCAAAGAGATATTACATCCTGTTTGAAGCTAAACAATATATTTCATTAGTGGCAGAATTTACTTTCTTTTCTTAGCCTTACATCCTACTGACTTACTGTATTTTAAAAAAAATTTGCATAGCTTTGAAGTGTTTGAACAGAATTTGAGCTTCCCACTATGGAGATGATTATCAAATGACATTGGGATTTTAAAATACTTTGTCAATGTTGGGAATATTAAAAATTAATCAATAATGTGGGGTTTTTAATTGCTGGTTTTGTTTTCCATTTGTTTTATTTTGTGTTTGTGGGTTTTGTTTGGTTGGTTGGTTTGGGTATTTTTTTGTTTGGTTTGGTTTGGTTTGGTTTTGTGTGTGGGTTTTTTTCCTCTGTGTGCTTTTTATCTTTTTCTTTTTTTTCTGTTTTTTCTTTTTGTGGTAACTTTGAC
The DNA here is from genome assembly GCA_025447755.1 of Corythornis vintsioides. Lineage (NCBI taxonomy): Eukaryota > Metazoa > Chordata > Aves > Coraciiformes > Alcedinidae > Corythornis > Corythornis vintsioides. The sequence goes on along the minus strand of JAOEGS010006713.1, from coordinate 52,736 downwards.
AGTTTTATCCCATGGTTCCAATCGATTGCTTTGTAACATATTTCCAAATTACCTCTGCATACAATTTCTCTTTTTCCCCTCCTTGATCTTAAAAAATTAGGTCAAACTTGATTTTTAGGTCACAGTAGAGAAGAACAAAAATCAGTAGCTACTTCACACTGTGCCTTGTAATAAACTTTCCATTTATCCACCATCCTGATCTTTCAGCAGCTTTGAGAAGTGATGAGTTTCATACCCACTACTTATAAAAAAAAAAGGCACATCATTTTGAATAACAACTCATCTTATCAATACATGATAACTTGAAGATTTCAGTGCTAGGTTAAAAATTATTTTTTTTATTTCAAGTTAAAAATCTCAACATCTACAAAAAGAAAAGTTTTTGGATTAGTTTTGGCTGCTTCTAAGAGGAATCAAAGTAGTAGTTTAAAATCAGCTGAGATACATCTATAAATTGCTATAGAAGCAGTGCAGTATCTTCAGAACTGTCAGTACCTATTTTAAGTTTCACCTCATGCAAAATGTCATATTTGTGCCTTGATGAAGCAGGTCCTGGCAATTGAGGGATAAGAATAAGGATGCCTTTGCCACCCACTCGGTCCTTGAAATGTTTCGACACCTTGAATGGAGTTGAGTTTATGAGAACCAGAAATGAAATCAGGTAAGTTCGCTGCAAGCTATAGTCAATAAAAACCAGAGGCAGGCTGGAAATGCAAAACAGGAACAGCTTATTTCTTTCCAGTAGCTCACAGACACAGGCTCCTAGGTGCTGCTGCCATACTCGTACTAATGACAGCAATGGGGAAGGAGTACAAGAAACAAATAAAAGCTCCAAAACAGAGGCCAAACTAATTTCCAGGCTCTAAGAACTTCAAGATGTGAAATTACAGACACTTGAAACTGTCCTTTTAATTTTTCTATTCAATTATTATGCTTTCACTAGGCTCCTATGAAAGCTTAATAAATAAAGGATGAACAGAGCTTAAACTGTGTCTGGAAGACTAGCAGAGGAGAAATGAGGAAAGCACAGTCCCGTTTTCTTTGTAGCACCTCTTTGCTATAGAAAACTCTTACTGCTTCTTTTGCAATGTTAAGAGAGGTCAGAAAAGAAGAACAAATGTGACCCTTAGAAAATAATCTCTTTCATCTGCCTTGCTCTGCTAAAGATACACTTCTTGTCTTGCAAATGGCCCCGTTTGACAATCATTGCTCTCAGTATCTGGTTAAGCTTCATCTTTGGTGCTAACAACCAGTGCACTTTTGACCTCCCTCTGCTGCAATAGATATACAGTGGCAAAAAGGTCAAGGAACGACTTTTCCACAAAGATTATAGTCTGACAAGCCTTTTCCTCTGGGCAACCTTAGAACTTGGATATTGGCCTTATTGGACTTGATTTTAAGACAATTCAAGGTTGCTCCACTGTAAGCAATGACTGTCATCCTTCTGCTATTGCTCTGAAGTCCCCATACTAGTCCCCTTTTTGAGACACATTTTTCTTTACAGTTTCTCAGTGTATTTACATTCCGTTTTCCAAGCCTTTAAAAAAGGAAGGGGATAAGAGTTTCCTGTTCTCTGCAAAAGTATGGGCTTGTCTAGCTGTGGTGAGAAGAAAGAGGCTGATACTGGTTGGGACAGAAAAAGTGAGTGCAGTTTTTGGAATCACTAAATTATTCATCTGCCCTGAATTCACATACAAGTGCTAGAAATACACAAAGTATTAAATATATAAAACCATTAAAATATTTGGTTTTACACTAATAAAAACTAAGCCTTTCTGCATTGTCTTATGACTGTAAAACAAATTAATAGTGCAATGCCTATTCCATTTTTCTGTCTTAAAACACATTTAAAACAGTCTCACAAAAGTGGCCAGCAATTCAAATCCAGGCACCATCCCATCATGCAAAGTAGGGGATTTACCTGAATGATCCATTTAAAGGTCTTTTCCTGTCACTGTACAATTTTTTCATGTTTATATTCTTGAAATGTACAAATAAGCTAGGTCTCTGACATTATCCAGTGCTACAGGGCGCTTTGTCATTCACTGCAGCACTGTTCACTTGGCAACTTTAATTGTGAAAAGGATCTAAGTTCTGCAGAATCTTGTGTTGTCAACAATAATCAGAATTTTCAATGCAATATAAAAAATATAGCTAGTTAATGTATTATTTAACTGGTAGAATTTCTTTGGAACACAGGCATTTTTATTTCCTTTTAAGTGTGTGGGTTTTTATAGAACTCAATACTCAAAACAACTGTTACCTGCCTTTTCCAGAGATACTTGACAATACTAATATGTAAATATTATAGTATATATAATATTTAATGTTATCT
>JAOEGS010006713.1:34608-45624 GCA_025447755.1 Corythornis vintsioides | reverse complement strand
TATGCCATTATATATTATTTAATATGTTTGTTACAAGTTCATTTTCAAGCTTGCTATGGGCAGATGTTTCTCAGCCCAAATTTGGTCCTGTTCCTTATGAAGAAACAACAAATGCCATGCCCTCTAAAGGCAATTCTGGGATCAGGCTTTTGATTCAAGACCTATAGAGCAGAAGTTCAGGTACATATGCACAGCAGCCTGTATGAGAAATTGCCAGACCACCTTGCCTGAAGGCACGTTATTTTCCATAGCATTTATCTCCACCTGAAAAAAAAAAAAAAAGGAATAGATCTGAGGTAGATGGTTGATGCTCAGTCTCAGTACTTCCAGTCTTTTTTTTTCATTTTGTAAATGAAGTGCATCAAGAATGGTTTGTGTTTTTTGCACCATTGCTTGAAATATGTCAAATATGTTTCCCTTTCCCTGTCACTCTCATAATGTTTCTTTGGAAAATGCTACAACTGGATCCTTGCTGCATTTAAAAACATCTTCACAGTAATTATAAGAAAAAGAAAAATATTTTAAGAATTGCATGTGTTTTAAAAAATATTTTCAATTGCATTTGCAAACCCAGAATGTCATAGACTTGAGCTTACCATAAGGCAGAAATTAAAACATTTACTTGTCTATTCTGTTATTTTCATACCATATCATTTAATTTTAAACATGATGTAATTCTGTTTTTCTTGTAATTTTTAATAGTTTGACAATAACTACAATATCCTAGTAATAAGTGTTCACTAAAATTATTGACTTACACAATTATAACTTTTAACTTAGTTATTTCCCCACTCCCTAGAAATAAAGTAATACTACTTGCTGTTGCATAGGAGATTCAATTTTTAAACCACTGAAGCACTTAAATTCATCTAGTGCATAGACCTAAGTTCATTTATGGCCTAGTCCTTAAAAATATTTCTAAAATCAGGCATGAGCATGTATCTCCTGAGCAAACATTACATTAAAAAATGTGATTCAGGTTGGTAGAAAATTTACAAAAACAAGGGTGAGTCTGAAAAATTAAAAGCACAGCACTGAAGGCAATAGATCAGACATCATTTGTTGAACAAAATCCCTCTCGAAGTGACACTATTATTAAGAATAAGTTTGTAGAAACTTGTCAGTGAAGGAGATTGACTTGGCTAAGAAACTGACATCCCCATTAATCTTTTTGAGCCAAGTATGAGTGTGGTCTGGCCTAAACATTAGTAACACTCTTTCTCTTCAGCACAGGAAACTTTACAACATTGCTCCTGATGTCTTCAAGTGAAAAAAAAAAAAAAACTAACAAAAATCAACCAACCAACTAAACAAACAAAATCCCAGCCCTTTTATTAGATCCATTTATTCAAAATATGAGCTCCTCCCCTACACAGGGGAACTGGAATAAAATTCTAAAACATATTCTAAAATATGTGATGTGGGAGGCTATGTCATCCATGGATCCTGTCACCAAGGAGGAAGGTGGAGATGCCATCCAACTGACAGCAACTCTTTGTTTGAGTTTATTATGAAACAAACAGGAACAGTTTTGGTATATTTGCATATGTTTGTGTGCTTGCATGTGGACAGCAAACAGTGGAAACAACCATAAGGGCATAGAGAACACCATCTAAATGTTTCTTACTGTAACTAAGGTGCAAAGCTGCTGTTCCATTGAAACTCTTCAACTTACCTTGGGAAAAAGACAAACCATGTAGGTGAGGAAGACTAGGGACTTGGTTTACAAGGCTGCATGTACATAAAACTCCTGTGATTACAAAACACTTTTTGAATTGTAGTCCCAGGCATGTATTTTACCCTCAGTGTTAGTGTGTATTCCTTTTGCTTAGAGCTGGAGAGTTCTGGCTCTCTTTGGAAGTTATGTGAAGCAGGCAGGAAAGAGAGATCCACACTTCAGGGCCATTGCTGTCAAATGGCTTCCTCACACATTGCAGATGTTGTTTGAGAGTGAGCCAGAGAGTGTGTGGAATAAAAATAAGCATATGGAACTTTAGATGGGGACAAATGCTGTGCCATCTTGCAGCATGCTTCTACACCACAAGAGAATTTAATCACCAGAGAAAAGGATCTACATAGGCATCTATGTATGGGCTGATCTTAGAGGTAATATCAGTGCATCAGGATTAATAACACTACACCAATATTTTTCTTTAAAGAGTGCCCTAGAACTTCTTGCAAGTTCTAGGCACAATTTGGCCATAACCATATGACTTATGCTAAGACATGAACAAATCCTGTACAGTATATATCAGCTATTTCTTGTTCTATAGTAATAATTTTTTATTGACAACAAAGTCCAGTATATTATAAGAAGAAAAATAAAAAAGGGTAAAGCCTCTAACCATAAAAAAAAAAAAAAAAAGTTGATAATGATAGTTCATAATGATAGGCCTTGCATCACTGTCTTAAAAATTATTATCTCATGAGACAAAATAATACAGATCTTGGTAAAATGTTCAGCATCTCACATAAAGGAATCACAGAAATTTGAGTTGTGACCATACAATATTCTAGATATTGTATGATGAATATGTGGTTTATTGATTTGACAAGTATTAGTATTTTCCCCCAGGAGAAAAGTGAAATTGTGGCAAATGGGTTAATAGAATGTTACAAGCAATCGATGGAGTTCAGCACAATCTGTTGGGTGAGATCTGAAAAGCCTCTGACTTATAACCTTTTTTGTCATCATAGTGTAAGTTATGACTGTAGTAAAAATAAGTTTAAAAAAAATACAAATGCACATTAATTATTCCAAACTCAATTCCAATATAAAGCTAATTTTAAAAATCATGTTTGAGATACCTCATGAACATAGTTTCCATTGTTAATATTTTACTAAAATTATGAGTTATATAGCAAAATACTTTGCATATATTAAAAAAGTTTAAAATATATTAAAGTTGTACATTTTAAATTATAGGTTAGTCTATTCAATTTGTATATGAAACAAGATATGTGAGAGAAGAAAAATCTATGGATTCAAAAGGCTCCCTTAACAACTATTACTTATTTACATTTTTCTTAAAGCTAGGAGTTGCTTCTGCTGTCCTACCCACACCACAGTCTATGAGGCTATGCAGTGGAGATTAAATGAAGAGATTAAATTGAGAGATAAATTTGTCTCCTGCAGTAATAAGAAGCTGTTAATTTGCAAAGCACAAGGGTTTTTAAAAATACCTTTTCCTTCAGTGTTGTATGAATATATCAGCTGGCCAGTACATTTCCTCTAAGATAATAAATAAGCTTGTCAAACTGATCACATTTTTAAAGGAAGAAGAATGTTGAAGCTTTTTGTTAAAAACATTTATGTACTTGGAAAAATAATGATTAAAGGTGGTATGGAAGAGTATTCTTTGTCTTTTAACATTCCTGACAGCCCTTCCCAATAGTGTTTTTAGGAAATGAATGCCACGTCTGCAGAGATAGGTTATAAGGCTGTCTGGCTTGTTTGGTCACCCAATATAGTTTTAGCACAAGATAGAAACATTTAAAATGTACAGTGTAAGTAATTGAAACAGCCAAATGTAAAAGTGCCTATATAAATATATAGCAAGTTATTCAAGATAATGTAAATGAATGAAATTTTAAGAATCAGACAACAAACTGTTACATACAAAGAAAAGATCTGCTATACAAGTGTGCCTGATCACTGACACCACTGCAGTTGGCAGTGTACTTGTTTAAACTAAATTTTTGTGTCTCCTTGCTTGTCCCAAAAGACCTGCAGAACCTTTAATAAAGTAGTCCTTTACCTCTAAGCCAGGTAATAAAAACCTTCATGATGTATGGGATTGAATTTTTCTAAGGAACATTCGCAAACAAAAACATATTCTTCCATACTTTCATACAGCATTCTGTTCTTGGAACGCAGGTAAAATAGATCACCACTTCTGCTTTTTTTTTTTTTTTTCCCAATAAACTGTGTTTATTATGCCAATTCTAATTACCATGCAATCTAATGGTTTTAAGGCTTATATTTTCCACATCACTGGACATCACAAACATTAAAGCATTTTATACTGTCATTATACATCAATGTTTGCACTTGGTTATACATATATACAGAAATTATACACACATCTTAACCTTGCTCTTTCCTCCTTTCAAACCAACATAATTTTACTGTGAAAGCAGCTTTTTAATAAATGGTATAAGAAATACAGCAAGGCACACATTTTTAAAAAAACTTTTTCTCATTACCACCTCAAGAAACATAAAAAACCAAAATGTTATACTTAATTCAGTAGAATGTCAACAGTTCCTAATATACAACACCGGGTAGTTGTTTCTTGAAGTGTTGCATAGATTAAATTTTAAAATTAAATAAATAAAATTACATTAATTTTAATTGCTTAATTTTTAAATGCATTGAATCAGGAGGGCTAATGACATCTTTTCGCTGCAATCCAACAAAATTGTCACTTTAAAAGTAAAATAGTTTCAATAAACTTATCTGTTATACACATAAATACTAAATTTGATACATAAAATAGAAGAGTACTGACAGGTACAGTTCTGCAAAGATGAACCGGACTGATCAAGAATTCTGTGGAACTCCAAAACTTTAAAGAACTGAACCAGTGATAAGTAGTACAGGAGCATCCAATTTAGGAAGGGGAGGTCCTTAGAGGTAGCTTGGGAGAGGAATCCTTATGAAAGCAAATGGCCTTGCTACAATACAAAATGATCACTAAAATAGGACTAGCATAAGCAGTCTGATCACAAAGCTAACATGGACAAATCACATTTGGAAAGAAAATTTATCTCGGGAGTCAGTGTAATGCAAGGCAGTGATACAATGGAATTGGAGGTCATCCCAGGGTTTACAGGATGAACCTGAACCTGAATTGCAGCCAAGTTTCTAAAAGGAAACAAAAAAAAAAAAGTAATAGTAGGTTACAGAAAAAGAAAGTTTTATTTGCAAAACATTACTCTTCCAGAATAACCATAGGTAGTCATTAAATGGGCACATGCTGGAACCTTTAATGCAGAAGCATACAGTAGGCAAACAATGACTTTTAACAGCCTGAGGTACAAGTTAGTGAAAATACTGCATCGATGTAGAAAACTCATTGATTTTTGTAAAGACTTTGTTTCTAAAGAAACAAGGGAAGTCATCAAATCTGACCTTTTCCCTGGATCCTCTCCTCAATCTTACCTGCAAACTTACCTTCAATACACTGAAAAGTGCACTGATCAGTGAAAACATAGGAATTTTTCAAAAGCCAAGCAACAGAAAGGTCTACCTACCACCTACTTTAATATCATACAGAATGATATTTCAGTGGAGAGGAGGAAAGGATTGTCACAGAATCATACCATGAATAGCATTATCAGTGTCATCTCTATATTTGTATATTGTAAATAGCCATTTAGATACTTGTAGCACCAGCAGCGATTTAAATTTTCATACTATAGATTATCCAGATCAGAGTTTAGGAATAAACTGTTCATCAAAGAGCACAGGTTTATGATGAGGATTATATAGAAACAACTGTCAGCATATAGCTCAAAGATTAGTGCAAAGTACATCTCATAGGCATGTCCTAGGAGGTACTCCAGACATATTATGTGCCTTTCAAATTAAGCAGGTTATCTGCATCTATCCAGTTACCTTCTCCTTTGATCTTGTTTGCTGTAGCTGAACCCCTCCCCCATTTACAGAAAAAAACTTACTTAAAATAGTGAAAAGCTCAACAGTTTATTTAGAAAGTTATGAAGAACTCTTCTGAAAAAAGAGGAAGGTTGTATCAAAAGGTTTCTACAACTCAGACATGATTTTCACATCTGTAGTAAGAAAAGTCTCACTGATGGATTATGTCAAGTTTTTAAAAAAAATATGTTGTTCACAGACAATATGAAATTATCTGTTTATTCTACTTATTTTTTTAAAGTCAGCTAGTGTAAGGAGCCAAAAAGTCAGGCTGGTTTAAATGCTATAAAGAAACATTATATTATTTATGTCTCCATAAAATCCTCTGGGGGGAAAAAAGGGTAAGCAAATATTTAGATTATACGTGTAGTTCCAGTATCTAAAAGTAAATTATTATATATTAACTATTGTGTAAGCCTGTATATTATTTTTTCTCCTGTAATAAATATAGGACTAATAGTCCTTTGTATTTATGTATCATCTTTTATCTGTGTATCAAAACACTTTTCAGTGAATAAATTATGCTTCTTAGGTCCCATTGATCATTTGTCTCATTATTTTGTTGCTAAAGAAACTGAGGCAAGGAAGGAATAAGTCATACAAGAAAAAAATCACTACTGCTGAGCAGGAAATAACAGTTGGGCCTTCTGAGTACCAGTGCTGGTTTTCGCCTGGCTGGAGTGTGGCAGGATACTCTGGTTAACATTGCAGCACTGTCAGACGAAAACAATTTAGTTTTCTTAAGCCCAAATAAAGTATTTTTTCTCCCAAATGAAGTTAAGACTTACATTTAAATTACAAATTCTGCATAAATAAGGAAGAAAAATAACTTTTGGACTTACTTGTAAGAACTAACATGACACATAGAATTCTAAGGTATCATCTAGAAAAGTCTTGGGACATATCACATAAATGTCCTTAAGGTATTGATCTCTACATATATTGAATATGTGACTAAAAATGCCCATCCCATTGAGAGTCAGGGGTCACACGGACAGAAGATGATCACATTATCTAATTTACAGTAAGACTGCTCCTTCAGGTGTCCCCTACATGAGAAAGAATATCAGCATAGCTTTATGAACACCTCTGTTGAAGAACTATGTGTTGGAAGACACTAGTCAGTTCTGACAGAGATAATTGTAACTTTGCTTACAGAATTGCTCTTATTTGCCCACAATGGTCTTTTTAAGTTATTGTTTGTAGCACACTGCTGAAAAACAGGATTGCAACTTTCAGCAAGAATATTTTCTTCAGTTACTTCTAGTCTGCAGTACAGCCAAGGTAAATATTAAAACAGGAACATTTGAAACTATGTCTTTTCCAGTGTTGAATTCTCAGTATGCTTTCAAGTACATATGTACTATAGGTTATTTTTCTCTAAGTATTGCAGCTACACATGGAATTACACATTTAAATGAGCTTACAGCACAGGTGCTACAGGAAAAATAATGGTGTTTGCCATTTATCTTTCAAATTAAATAATGTGTTTTTAAATAGTAACTTTTTTCATAATACACTTATGGGAACAACATTTATCTGTCACATTTTAAAAGATGTATTAGTAATAAATGTAAATTACCTTTGGAAAATCAGTAATTAGCCTCATCAAAAAATAAACAATCTGCCACCAAAAAGATAATCTTTAGCATAGTTAAGTATAATAACTGTTATTTGAATAAGTTAACAAATTAGGATAGATTGCTTCTGTAATTCATTCCCCATCACATGAGATGAAGTTAAAGCACCAAGCTTGTGGATGGGGGAAGGGAGCTCACACTTTAGTGAAACCAAGCTCATATTTTAATTTTTTTGATCTGCCATTGATAAACTATGTGTATCCTAGGGCTTTACTACTGGGATAATACAGTAAATTATTTTCATGGGAGCAATGCTGTACATATTGGTTAAGAACCAGTGTATCTTCCTAAATATAAAAAGTGGGATGTACTATGAAGGGCTCAGTTACCTTAAAAATATCTGTCAACCACAAAAATTAAAACAGTAACATAACCCTATTAAGTTTTTTCACACAGACTCTGCATTATGTGGTATTACATTGTGGGCATTTATTAATATCTCCATCTTCTGTGTCCAACCTTTGGGCTTACACCAACTGCATATTGTCATATCCCAATCTATGAAAAACACAGCTGGATACCATGGATGTAACTATGAAGTTCTGAAGATTGAGGGAAAGTTTATACAGTATTTTGATATCCTCAGAGAAAAAGTACTAATGAATTGAAAAGACATGTTATTATCTTCATCAGCAAAAGAATGAGAACAAGAATAAAATCACGCTCACTATAGTAAGTATTCTTCTTCAAATTAATATAATAAAAATGAATTAAAAAATGAAGAAAACTAATAAAACAGTAATTTACATAATTATCACTTATCAGCCTCAGACTTTTGTCATCTTCTCAATTTCCAAATAGAGGCTGACATATACACATAATCCTTTTAATGTAATTCTATTATATATAGTATCATCTCTGAGTTTTGTAATTCCCAGTTGATTTCCATTGCTTCTCCAGTTGTTTGGCTGTGTCTCAGTATTAACCTAACTGACAATCAACAGGTCATGATAGCCTATTTCAAATTCATTCAAGAAATATCTCCTTTGCTATGATGTCTTCAAGATAATGAATTATTCAAATAGATATGTGTCAAAAGAGATAATGGCAAGTTGTAGACTATTGCTGTCATAACCTAAAGACTTTGCTAGACATATTTATACATATGTGAATGTGTGAATGCTGCATAAATTGCCAATATGTGCAAAAGGCCAAAGCATAGTAATATAATATAAAAAAACCCCCAGGAATTGCAGAAGTTACATCTCAAATAGTAGCAAAGCAATCTATTATGCATAAATAGCCTAGATTCTCTGCTACAACTACATAGTTTGCAATACGAGAGTATCAGTGGTTTTAATGGACAGTGATGAAACACTAACAACATAATGGAATCATAGAATAACTTTAGTGGGAAGGAAACTTGCATGTCTTCTGATCTAATCTCCTGATCAAAGGAAGGCCTTTTCCAAGGGTAGATCAGATTATTCAGGGTTGCATCAACTTGAATTTTTAAAATCTTCAAGCATGGAGATTCCAGAACTTCACAGGGAAACCTAGTCCTATGCTTAACCTTGTGTTTTATTGGAAATTCCCTGGCTATAGCTTCTGGAAAGCAGTGGCATTTGGAATTGGAGTGACATTTATAGTTGCCATGCTTTTTCCAGTCTACTGGAGGAGTTTTGCCGAAGACTAATAGAATTCAGTACAGCTATGCTGGATTTATGAGCCAAGCTTTGTGGTGCCATGGACTCACTTGAGGGAAGAGACACCATCCAGAGGGACCTTGATAGTCTTGAGAAATGGGCCAGTGCAAACTTCATGAGCTTCAACAAGTCAAAATGCAAGGTCCTTCACCTGGATCGGGCCAATCCTAGGCACAAATACAGGCTGGGCACAGAGTGGATTGAGAGTAGCCCTGAAGAGAAGGATTTGGGGGTGTTGATAGATGAGAAGCTCAACATGAGGCAGCAGTGAGCTCATGCAGCCCAGAAGGCCAACTGCATCCTGGGATGTATCAAGAGAAGTGCAGCCAGCAGGTCGAGGTGATTCTTCCCCTTTACTCTGCTCTGGTGAGACCCCACCTCATATACTGTGTCCAGTTCTGGTGTCCCCACCATAAGAAGGACATAGATCTGTTGGAGCACGTTCAGAGGAGGGCCACAATCCATAAGCCCCACGATCCAGGGGCTGGAGCACCTTTGCTACAAGGACAGGCGGCAGGAGCTGGGATTGTTCAGTCTTGAAAAGAGAAGACTTCAGGGGGGACCTAATAGCTGCCTTCCAATACCTGAAGGGAACCTACAAGAAGGCTGGGGAGGGACTTTTAACAAGAGTTTTGACTGATAGGACAAGGGGAAATGGGCTTAAGTTGAAGGAGAATAGATTTAGATTAATTTTTAGGAAAAAATTCTTCAGTATGAGGGTGGCAAGACTCTGGAATAAACTGCCCAGAGATGTTGTGGCTGCCCCCTCCCTGGATGTGTTCAAGGCCTTGTGTAGCCTGGTCAAGTTGAGAGGTATCCCTGCCCATGACAGGGAGGTTGGATTAGATGATCTCTAAGGTCTCTTCCAACCTAGGACATTCTATGATTCTATGATTTATGGGTCACCAAAAAAAAAGTGCTGTGTGCTAGGATCTGATCTAGAAGTTGCTTTGTATATCTTTTTTTCTCAAATGTGCAGTTGTTGTTAAGAAATTTCTGTGAAGCCAGGGACTTCAAATATGAAGCACTTTCAAATTTGGAAGAGATCAGAGTCACTTTTCCGCCATCTTACTTATGTTTTCACATGCTTGCCACAAAATAGAATGGAAGCTTCCAGTACTGTTGTGTGCCATCAGTTCCCATCTGATTTGGTATTCAGGTCTTTATTCTACATTACCCTCACATTATACTCTTTAATGATGTCACACTTAACTTTTGGCCTAACATGATGTTGCAATAATTGTGTTCTTAATAATGTGTTATGAAACTAAAATAATGGTAAACTGACATCAAAATAAGACTTCTTATCTCTCTACTTATTCTCCATTTTGCTTAGCTATTCTTCATGGTTTTTCTGGAAATATAGCAGAATTTACTAATTACCCAAAATTCTTGCAGAACTGGAAGTTGAGCTTCATCAAGTGCTTTTGAACACTTCATAAGGCTATCTGACTGTAGAGAAGGGGATCAGTGAGTAGAGATGGTTTCTGGTTTAACAGGTCAGTTGAGGAAGGAAAAAGAGACTGATAGAGAAATCAGAATTTTGCAGAAGTTCTGCAAAACAGCAGATTTGTACCAGAAAGTTTTTGCTCCAGTCAATGCAAAGCCAAAGGGCAAGAAGCAGTTAGTATTCACTGCATATGTGGACCAGTGGCATGTAAATTTGGATTATAGTATAATGAAAATGAGTGATACAGTGCTATCATGAAACAGAAGCCCTGGATGGTGGTTCATCTCATCACAGAATCACAGAATGTTAGGGGTTGCAAGTGACCTAGAAGATCATCTAGTCCAACCTCCCTGCCACAGCAGGATCACCTAGACTAAGTCACCCAGGAACAGATCCAGGTGGGTCTTAAATGTCTCCAGAGAAGGAAACTCCACAACCCCCCTGGGGAGCCCGTTCCAGAGTTGTCACCCTTACTGTGAAAAAGTTATTCCTTGTGTTTACCCTAAACTTCTTGTGCTCAAACTTACTCCAATTGCCTCTTGTTCTGTCATTGGATGACATTGAGAAGAGTCTGGCTCCATCCTCTCTACACTCACCTTTAACATATTTATAGACACTGAT
>JAOEGS010006713.1:0-34508 GCA_025447755.1 Corythornis vintsioides | reverse complement strand
CAGTTTGGTGTCATCAGCAAACTTGCTGAGGGTGCTCTCTACCCCCTCATCCAGGTCATTGATGAATATATTGAATATGTAAAGAAAAAAAGGAGGAAATAAATGAAAAAAAAAAAAAAAAAAAGAATGTTCAACTTGTAGAGTACATACCTGTTTGAGGGATAATGTACGTGCCTGGAGAGGGTTACATTCTATCTGTGCATATTTATATGTCTTTCCTTATGAAGATTCAGGAGATTTTCTTCACATGTAAGTGTTTTACTGTTCTGAGGATGCAAAACATCCTTTTTCCGTGAATGGTCAGGCTTTAACTGAAACTCTATAGCTGAAACCTCTTCCGAAGCAGCAGCACATCCTTTGCACTCTTCCGTTCCATGTGATTTTCCTCTACTACTTTTTCTAGTGCTAAGCTCTGGGGAATTATTTTCCAAACCTTCAGTTTTCCCAGATGAAATAAGCAAATTGGTAGCTGCATTTTTCAAATCATTTGATGAGCTTCGTGTATTTGAATTGGGGATGCTTCTATCATTGTCGTCATCACATAAGGAAGATAAATCCCTACCTTTGGATGAAGTTTTAACTTCTTCTAATGACTCTAGGGATACTTCACCTCGTGACTGTGGAGAGGCTTCAGAAATAGCGTTAGAAATAGGTTGCTGCTGCTCACCTCTTGCATCAGGAGTACCAACAGAAATTGATTGATGCTGCTCAACTTGTTCTTCCTTAGGACAGGCTTCAAAAAAGCATTCAATATTTTCTCGCTCATCTGTGAAGTCCAGTGGCACAGGAGTGCTGCTCTTTTCCTCTATATATTTCATTACCTCTCCACAGTCACTATCATGAGAAGAAAGTGAAAGGTAAGAATAGAAGTCCCCTTTTCTTAACTGAATGGGTCTGTGAGAGTGTTCTAACACTTTTTCCTTGATCTGTGCTAATGAAGATGGAGCAGATGACTCACATTCAGGCTGTGACTTACTTTTCAAAGCTGTTGATGCCATGTCTATTATCTCTCTCACAAAATTGTGTACTGAGCCATCTTCCATGTTTCTTTTATCAAAAGCAGCAGATTCACAGTTACAGCACAAATCAAGACCATTGACTGAGGAGCTGTATTCTGCTTCATTGGATTTCAAGGCTGTAGAGCAATCCATAGATTTTTTAGTAATGCTTATTCCATGTTGCTGATCATTAGATAAGGATGTTTGTAAAGCTGTATCTTGTATGTCTACACAATTCATTTCTGAGGAAGATTCAAGACAAGGCTTTTTAGCAGGAGAAGAAGCAACAGAGTGACAATCAGGCTGAAGATGACTTTGACATTCTGTTGGAGGGTTTGTGGATCCATATGATGACAGAATAGTCTCCTTGCCATCCATATGTGAATCATCTGAACTGTCTGTAAATGCTTCACAGACACAACATTCATTTTCAGTTTCTCTGACATCAAGTGATGCATTAATTTTAGGAGTTGCTGATGTTCTAACAAGACTTTCCTTTTGACTGCCAAGAGTATTTTCAACATTGCCATTCTCCATATCATCCACAAGCTGATCCTTCACAACCTGAGAGATCAGGTGACTCTTTGTGCCTTTTGTCCCACAATCATGTGGTATATTCTTACCGTTGCCATTATTTTCTGTTATTTTCTGTACTGAGCCATTCAGTAGTGTTTCAATGCTTAATGTATCTGTGGATTTTGATGTCTCATTACTAACTTCTTTACTGCGCTGAATTTCATCACTGAGGTTACTTTTTCTCTTCTCCCTTGTCAAAGAAAATTTTGGTCTAATCCAAGTTTGGAGTTCATTTTTTATATAATCAAGTCCTGAAATTAAATTGCATTCTTCATAAATATCCTCATCAGTTGCTATACTGGAGTCATCATCTTCATCTTTGATACCTAGCTCTTCCTCAGTTAAGGTAAGGGTGGAACTTGAAAGCAAATCACTGTCATCTTCATCATCAGTACAAGCAGAAGTGCAGGAGACATTAACAATCATGCTGACATTGACATCACTCTCATCAGCTACAGATCTATTAAGATGTTTTCTAAATGATGCATTTGAGTCCTGTATTTTATTTCTGTGCAGCACAATGTCTTCAGAGCAGAGAGAAAGATCCTCACTGCTGCTGAGTTCAGTGAGAGAAGCTGCTGAGTCTTCATTAATTGAGGATGCAATATCTAGAGACAGCTGTCCAGTAAAAGACATTTTTTGAGAGCTACTTTGGAGTGTTATATCAGAGATGCTGTGTTTTATCTTTTGATCTAAAGGACTCTGGATATTCTCTAAACGATTCAAAAGATCTAATGTCCTTTTGCTGAGCTCTCCAACAGAATCACTGCTTGCACTTATGTCTCCTGAGCCATGATGACTAAAAAGATCTTCGTTGCTTTTGTAGGAAGTCAGCCAGCTCTCCAAGGAGGTGCTTCGCTGAAGACCATCTACACTTTTAAAAATACCTGAGCTGAACAAATCACCTACTACAGACAGAGATTCTAATGAAGAACTACGAGATAAAATTGAAACCTGTCTTGTATTGTCTGTAACAGTTAATTTTCTTACAGTTTCTGCAGATTTACAGGAATTGGGATCTGATTCTCCAGGGACACTTGCCAGAGCATGGTCATGAATAAACCCATCTGGCTGTGACTCTGCAGGCTTATGTTCAGATTTACCAGGTATTTTATCAAAACAAAAGCCATGCAATGAACTGCCCTCCGTACATGTTTTTTCAGTTTGTGATTGTTTCACTATCACTGGTAATTTGAATTTGGAGCCTTGAAGATATGAGTAATCATAAAATGTAAGCAGGTCATGTTTTCCTTGCAATTCTTCTAGACAAACAGGGTTACAGCTCTCCAAATCCTCACTATTTTCACTTCCACATTGTGCATAAGGTGCCAAATGTAGATCACCTGAGAGACTAGCATTGTCTTCTTCATCTTGCTTTATTTTTTGTTTTATCACATTGACAAAATCATCCACTTGAGTTTCTGCATGCCCAGTTTCAGGATTACTCTTAGTGCTTTCAGTATCATTTAGCAAAAAAATTTCTGAATTATTTGTAGTTTCTGTATCACATTCACTCACTATCCCACTCTCACTCTCAGAATGCCTGCTAATGTTTCCACTCTGATACATATAGTTACATGGTTTTGCCAATGTGGTTCCCCCTATTAAGTCTGGCAGGGATTTAGTAGATGAAAATGATGAATCTTTACTAAGACTTTTGTATAAAATGTTAGACTCTGTTACATTGGAGAGTTTGGATGTTTTTTTCAAGAAAGGCATGTGGTTTTTTTCTGCTAATTCAATATTATGAAGACTATAGACCTGATAGACTTGAGGATTTGGGGGCGAAGTAATGCTGGGACAATAAAGAGGACTTCCATGGTCACTGATACTTTTGTCTTCATTTGCATCATTATCACATTCTCCTGAAGCAGGTTTCTCGCATAAATCCTCCTTCTTGAATTCCTGATCAGGATCACTTAGGTCTTCATGAATACTGATCAGTTTATTACTTATGTCAGTTTCATCCCATTCTAGTGCATCTTCACTTGGACCATTTAGATCCATCAAACCAGGATCAATAACATTCAGAGGTTCCTGAAGAAAAAAAAAAAAAAAAAGTCAAATATTAAAAATATTTCAGCTGCACCTTAAATGCGTTTCCAGTGAAAACATATAAGTAAATTAATAGGAGTAAAATACATTTTTGGAACAATGATTGCTTAATAGGCTTTTAATTTCATTTAGATTTGAGTACCATTAAAATGATGAGTTAAAATGAAACCTATTACATTTTGCATGATTTCTGTCTTATGTTGTGGATTTTTTCTTATTTGCTGACAAAATTTCACTTTTCTTTAACAGAGATTAATTGTGGTTAGTTAATATAAACATAACAAGTTTTAACCATTGTGCAGAATGACATAGGAGTTTGTTAGTAAAAAATGTTACTAGTACTTTATTATGTTCAATGGCCTGCTTAAGTGTAAAAGAGTTAAGATATAAAAGATTTATTGAAGGATTTTTGAAATATTTATACAAACTTTGGTCTTGTCAGTCTTAAAAGATCTAATACACTGGAAATCACAAGACTGGATGATTTATTTTTTTTTTAATTTCTATTTATTCTTTATTTGATAATAAAGGCAGTACTAATGACCAGTAAGTAAGACTAATGAATGATAATATCTTCCCCTGTAAGAACAATCAGTCTAAACAAATACTACATGAATTTTCAAATATTGTCTGTGTTTACACCTTACTCTGGGAAAGGTCTGATAAATAATTGAGCTAAATTTACTTTGCTTTTTTAAGACTTTTGCAAGTTGCCAGTACTATTTGCTATTATGACTTAGAACATAGTAATATCAAGTATTGTTTTCCTAGAAACAGGTGTGGGAGAGGAAGAACACCTTGAAAACTTTTCTCAATAAAATGTGATGTGTCAAGTGGCCAACTCATCTTAAAGGCCTCAAAATAAGGCAGAATTGGTCCCTGACTTTTGAGCTGTTCCTCTGAGAACAAATTGTTTTTACTTTATTTTTCTACTTATTAAGAGGCCTCCATTTTAGGGAATACTTTTATTATACAATGTCTTCTCATATAACTGTTAACTAACATAGAATTGTTTAACTTAAAACATCTTAACACCTGAACAATGACCACTGTATCCTGAAAAACCACCTCTTTAAAATAAAAAACAACTTTCAACTATGATTTCTTAGGCTTTCTTGAAGCATTTTGTTTTTCAGATACAGAATTGATCACATCCCAAACAGAAATCTAAATCACAACAAGCTTACAAAGTTACTGAAATACAAGCAGATAAAATGAGGCTATAGTCCAGTGAAGTGCAGTTGTATACAATTTAGCTACCAACTTAGATTCATGGAGACTCAGCCAAGGTTAATTGTGCAGGGAAAGGCACGTATCTCTGACTTCAATTCTCAGCTGGGAACTCTCTCTTTGATGTATGAACAAAAGCTGCTCAGCCTTTTTATGATAAATCATGGGATGTTCTCCAACAGATAAATAGTTAGGGCACTGATTTTGGGTGTGGGACACTGTCAGACTGGGCATAAGGGACATGAACCAGATCCTCATTCTCTCAGGAGAAGCCCAACGTACATGCTGTTTGGAAAAGAAGCCTGCTGCTCCTATTTAATTTTGTATAAAACAAATATTTGGGTCATAGATAGATTAGGATAATTTTATCATGCAGTGTAGTGTTCAGTATATTTGACCTGCAAGAGGCATAGACAGGTCCAAACTCCTGCTTCAGTATATTTATATTTAATTATAAATATAGGTAGCACTGCTTCTGTGCAAGACACAAGGTTATCATATCCCAATATGTCCAGTAGACCAATGGCTAAACCATACAGCTGACATAAGGAAAAATTATTTTCTCCAAGCTGGGCAGAGCAGCTATCCACAATTCAGCAGGTGATATGATCATTATTATATTTGAAAAACTAAGACATTCTCCATGTAAGATAAATCTGTGTTTTCATGCTTCATTGGGTTTACATGTAAGGTATGTCCCTGAGTACTGCAGCTGTGTTAAGACAATGCATGAAATCATGGGCAGAAGTATGGGTGACAAAGAATTTTTTTCTCCTTAGGTTAGGAGGCTTTTGGGATTTTGAGAATCTGTTATGTCCCATGTTGAAGGCTAGACTCTTTGTGGCTCCACCTACCCAAAAGCTTTTATGGAGTAAATTTGTTTATTTTCCCCCGTGATGTATTGGCCAGTGATAGCTTAAATGTTAAATTCCCAAGAAAACACCCATTTGCTAGACAACTATGGCTATTACAGCAGTTCTATACACTGGGGACTTCAGAAATCCACATTTAGATTTCCCAGTTTGCCATGTTGCAATGGCTCCTGGTTGGTACATAGTTGCACCCTGTTTCCCATCTTTAGCTGACCCTTAACCAACCTGCAAGTAAAAACTGGTGCAAGACAGTAATAATAATTAAACTATGTTATTTTGAAAACCTGTTAAACAATAAATAATCTATAATTATTCATTTTCACTGTGACATGTTTTAAGACTTTGTCATGCTTAGCATTAGGAACACATTGTTGTGAAAATCTTCCTAAATTCAACAATTTTACTGTTTCAAGCTTCTTCCAGCTGCAAAAAGAAACTCCCAAAGGTAGGAAATCAACATAAGCTTCCAAGGATTTTATGTTCCATAGACTCTCAAACCCCAAACAGTTGGTCCTTATTGGTCAGGAAGATAGAGCTCCCCCTGTAAATCAACACTTGGATGCCTTGTTTGTTCTGCAAGTCAGATGGACTAAAATAATAAAACATGTAAAGTTGTGACCTCAGCCCATTCATCTTCACTGACTACTCCTTACTTCAAAGCCTAATTTTTATTCTTCAAATGCACATGCTTTTCTGACTCTTGGTATATACTCAGAAGTTTTGCAGGCCTAGCTATGACGGTAAGGGATTTGTTTTTTGTTGAGGTTTTTTGATTGTCACAGCTATACTTCCAAAGGATCTTACGTAGATATGGTCATTTTACCAGCATGTCTCTGTCCAAGGAACTGACTGAATTTATACTAGTGAATTACTACTTTTCTTATAAGCATCATCTCCCTTGAAGTATAACTTTAGTGCATATCAGCCACACCAGCAGCCCTTCCCCAGTACAGAGCAAGTTTTAACTTCGAAACAAACCACTCAGCTTAAGACACAATCATTTTGTATTTCTTGTTTTTAGCAGAGATATATATTTTTCCTTCCTTTTTACAAAATTTGGCATGCTGCTCAAACAAGAAAGAGCCTTGAGACACATCAAAGTAGTTGTTGGAGAAAGAAGCACCATACAGACTCTTGTATAAATCTCTGGAGTGAAGAATGGAAGGTGGTGTCACTCCAGCCCATATCTGCACTGACAGCAGTAGCAAGTTAAAACTCAGGAATTTCTGAGGGCTATTTTTATCTTGTCAGGTATCTCTTTATCAGGCTGCTCAGTGCATAGGTAAGGTGCTGGAGGATTAAAATTATCATGATAGTAATAGATTATTAGGTCTCGCCAAGAGAACATTTAAAACTGCTCCAGCTGATCCTTCACTTGGTGTTACACACAGGATAGGAGTTTACATTATAGGAGATACATTACAAGTATCAGATGGTGTCAGAGCTAAATTGCTTTTTTGTTTGACCAGGTCTTGGCTTAGCCACGCTGGTCTCTTCCCTTTCTTGCTTGATTTCTTATACCTGGGGATCAAGATCTCTTGCAGATATTACCAGGGTCCTAAATGGATGGTTGTATGGTCAGTTTTCTGTACCACAGGAAGGACACTCACTTCACCTCTGCTCTCTGCAGTCACAGGCATCCCTTGCAAGGGTCTCAGTACAGACTGGGTCTTATGGGAACAACCTAAGTTCCACCACTGCTCAGGTACCCCTCTTCATGATGATGTTTGGATTTCTCTGATAATATTCAGAAATAGAAGTGACAGGACTGTGATATCCAGATTTTAAAGCTGATCATTTTCTTTATCATTACAGCAGTTTTTAGGGCATATCTTCTAAGCAACACATAACTACAATGACATTTAAGAGGATGCCCAGCTGAAAACTTTTAGTCCCTACTAGTAGTAGAAATCATCAAAAAGTCAGAAGAATTGGCCATTCTCTAACAAGTCTTCTGTTATTTATATGTCACTTGATGATACTAGGTAACACTCTGGGGCCAGTCATGCTTGCACATGAGTCCTCTGAGGCTTTTCTGACTTTCTTGGTAAGCTGATGGCCAAAAGGAAGAGTGAAGGACTCCAGCCCCTCCATCACACACCAGTCAGTGCAGACAAGTCAGGCAGAAACAAAAGGTGATCGGTGGCAGCAGAAGGCCTTCAGGAACTAACTAAAGGAGATCCCTTCACTGTGTCCAGAGTATCACTGCTAACACAATTCCCATTTTAAATTTTCCAGTCTCTATGAAAGCAGTGGCCTCCTTTTTTTTTTTTTTTTTTTTTTTTTTCCCCTCTATATCCTCATATGTCTTTCTAACATCCCTGATTCTCATTTACTGAAGAAGCCCTTTGGATGTTACTAGAAAGCAGAAGAATATCTATAACCTTTTTATATTGAATCATATTGTCATCCAAACAGGTTTACAACCCCAGACCATTATTCCAAGTTGTGTATTTGGGCTTTTTTTTCCTCTTTTTTTTTTTTTTTTTTTTTTGTGATGAGAAAACCTGGCTACATGGCATATTTTACTGACTGTTGGTTTTGCTGCTTTGTAGTTTTCTTTTCATCTGTCAAGAGGTTACATGACAGGACTTTTTGCCCTTGATGTCATTTCGGTCTCACCTTTACTTCAGAGGAATATATGATTTCCTTTGTTCAAGAATCCAGCACCAGCCCTTTATTAAAGTCTTAGAAAAACTTTCCTAGCTTTACCCAAACCCAAAATGTTGCCATGCATAATGAGTTCAGAAAAGAGCAAATCCTGGCACTCTACTTCGGTACATGCCCATGCAAGTTGGTAGGAGTTCATCCATGTCAAGTCTCAGAATTTGACCCTATCAAGGATCAGTCTTTATGGTTAAGACAAAAAAAAAATCTATAAAATCTGTGGAAATGACCATGCTTAAACAGGTTTAACTATTGCTTGCCTACACTGCAGAACTTGCAGTACAATCTTCCACTGGTAACCACATATTGAAGAGTAATCAATTGCATTATGCATTCAGATGTTCATGAAAAAAGAATCATACTAAGAAAGGTACAGTGGCATAATAAAATTGCTATTGTTTTGTCTTTGTATTAGTTAAGAGGCCTGCACGCTAACTAAGAATACTTTCAATTTAATATCATTTACAACAGAACTTTTAAAAGTGTACTTTCAGTTAAACCAGAACAACTCAGTGGACACTATGAATGGACTCAATAGATACAACAGCTGTCTCCAACCTACAACAGGTACATCTGGACACCTGGATTTTGTAAAAGCTTTGTTTCAGCATAAATGAGTGTTTGTGAGAAATACTAAAACTTGAGAATCACTGTAAAAATGGACATAAGGTATGAAAGAGTAGGGCACAAGTTCCTGGGAGCTTGACCTTAGAAGAAACCTAGAAAGACCGTTGTGGATAGCAAATTGACAGCTGGAGGAGAGACACTTGAATTTCTAAACAAAAATTCTTCCAGTATACTGGAAAAGAAGAAGTATTGCATGAACAACATCTGGCTCTATAATGATGTGCTTCTCATCAAGAAACAGTTGAAAGACTATAAAATTTAACCTAATGCATTATTATCATAGAGAACAGACTATTTCCCCCCCCTTTTTAAATTTTTAACACAATTTCTTTGTAATCTCAATTTAGACACTTCCTGAAGTCATTGATTCACCATCTGTAAATTTGAGATATTGACTTGAGAGGAGTCAATAAGCAAGTATTGTGAAGTCAAAGGCTAGAAGAATGCTGCATATTATATATTATAGACTTGCACAGTCTGCGTACCTATGGATTTCCAAGTGTTAAATTGAACACCACAGTTGTCAATAAGTGGCAGAGAGTTTTGGCACTGGATCAAAATTACAATGGTAAGCATCTTGAGGTTACAACAATACAACTGCTCCTTGCCATTACACAGCCTCCATCTAAGCAAAGCTGCTTTTCAAATGTTGCAAAATAGAAACACTGGCCTTATCTCTGAGTATAAGAGGTTCGCAGGTAGAATTCTTTCACTAAGATCATCTCATCCTTGAACTTCCAAATTTGTTTCTTGTCTCCATTGTTGCTAAGTGATGATGTTTACAGGGTTTGGTTTGGGGATTGGTTTTTTTTTTTTCTGTATAAAATTGATGCCAACACAGCTCTGGAGCTGGCTGGAAAAAAAAAAAAGATTGGAATTTTCAATCTAATCTAATATGTCAAATAGATTCTGTGCGATGTCTCAAGTACTGGAGTTATATGCAAATTTCAGTCACTTGAGAAATTATTTCACATAAGCATACTTTGTAGAAATTCACTTAGAAGATGCCAAAGTAATGGACAACTATATCTTATTATACTGAGAGGTTTATACTTGCCAGCTTTAGCATGGGCAAGTGCAAAATTACAATGGGAAGTACCTCATTATTACAGAACCACTATTGCCATTGTTCATCTTACTTCTATTAAGTAGAGTTTATTTTAAATGTTACACAGTTTAAACTTGGGCTCAGATTGGAACATAAACAAGATTTAAGTCTATCCACAATGTCTGTTTCCAGTGCTGGTGAAGAACAAAAAGTCGTGTAAGTCCTAAGTGTTTACAAAGTGATGTTACAACTGAGGGGCACAGGGTTATTAGTATTAACATTATTAACATGTGTTGTTAATATATAACTTTCAAGTATAGAGCTCATAGCCTTTCATGCAGCACCTCAGGTTTGTACTGAAAACAAATGTTTGACAGGCATCTTCTGTGTAGTGCTTTTGGAGCAGTTTATGGTATTTGGTTTCACACTAAAACAATATTTCTCCCTTCCTTTTAAAAAGAAAAGATGATATTTTTAAATAAAGCATCTTTCTTCATTGTTCAGTAAACCTACTGGCTGAGATGTGAATCCATAAAGTTTAGGAACTCATTTATTATGCTGGTAGATCAGACACTGCATTTATTCACACAGTGCATCTTTAAAACCTGGCTTTCATTAGAGCTGTGGGGAGGCCCAGTCTTTCTCCCTTTACTCAAGAAGGTGAAGCTCAAGAAGATAATTAACCATGAAACAATGAGGAAGCTTGCTGGGTAAGCACTAGTGTGAAAACAGTTACTCCTCACAAAGGAGGGGAAATTAGCTGGCTGGATAAAAAAGGAAGTGTCAGGCTGGAAGACTGAAAGGACAAGCATAAGTGGATTGCTCCATGCATCATTAATACATTTTTTTTTAATACTAAATTTCACTGCTTTCAAAGTTTAAATGCATTGAAATGTTATATGTTAGGAGAGATTAATATGTAATTTAAAAATAACTTCTATTAAAATTTCTATTTTCATGTTTCACCATTTCATCTTCTTTCCCACATATAAAAAAATCACTGCCTCTTCATCTTGTACTCTTGTTTACAAAGCCAATGTAAACAGAGGGTTCTAAAAAGATTCAGTTCACTCATTGTATTTTACAAGCCCATTATTTTATACAAATACAGATATTTTTATGAACGGAAAGTTTGTTTTGATTTTACTGTTTCACAGAGTAAAGACTTAATGATGTGCGTTTCCTTTCAAAACTTCCTTCTACTTGAACAGTGTTCCCTGAAGCAGCCACATTTTTGGCAGTAATTCAGTTATATGCTATGCCAAAAGAAATAGAATAAACAAACACTGTTGAATGCAGCTGGCTAGGTAATTTACATATTACTGCACACCAAACATGAAGACCTGAATATGGATTAGAGCTACGGCAATGACACAAGTGTCTTACATGTAAGGGGAAATGCAATACAGATCATAATTGCTAACAATTTACTTATATTAATGTATATTAAAGGACCTCTGATACATACATTTATGCACATATTTAAATATTAAGTAATTAGGTGTATTACATTTTGTGTGTATTTTACAGAAACATGTCCTAGAAATATCTGGAAAAATCTTTCTTCAGGTGAAAGCAGACTACCTAAATGGCCACATCCCAGTCTCTAGAAAGAGGAAAAAACCCCATACCCAAATACAATTAAACCCCCCTAGGCATTCCTCAAAACTACTTCTCTATACATAAAAACACCGTATAAGTAGGCCTCCAAATCTGCAGGTTCATGTAATTTTCAAAAAATCTGTCATTTATGGTGAGATCAACAGTCCATACAGCTAAGTCCATCTCCTGCAGTGACCAGTTGTGAATGTTTACGGAAAAATTAAAAGAACCTCAAACATATTGAATGGTATAGAGCTGCCATCCCAAATCTGAGAATTCTGCCAGTGAGGACTTTCAGAGTTGGAATTTCATAAATATTAATTGATGTATCCTCCATTAATTTATCTAATTACTCACTGAAATAATTTGTATTTTTGCTATCCACAAGATCCTGTAAAAACAAGTTTTTGTTTTATTACTCAATGTATTAAAACTGTATTCCCTTTTGATTGTTTTAAATCTCCTGGCTGATTATTTTACTGTGTACCTTTTACTTTATATTTTAAGAAAAGAGTGAATAATTGTACCTTATTTATTTTAATGCATTTCAAATAGTTTTTTATTGTACTTCTGTCAGCTTACAGCTGATGCGGAACACCCTATAATATATACAGAATTACACAGAATTATTGTTGAGGCTGGAATAGACCTCTGAGATCATCAAGTCCAGCCTAAGACCTGACACCACAACACCTAGGTAGACCCTGTCACTAAGTGCCACATCCAATTTTTCCTTAAACACCACTAAGGATGGCGACTCCACCACCTCTCTGGGAAGGTCATTCCAGTGTTTAATGAACCTTTATGTAAGGAAGTGCTTCCTAATATCCAACCTAAACCTCTCCTGGTGCAGCTTCAGGCCATGCCCTCTCGTTCTGTCACTGGCTGCCTGGGAGAAGAGTCCAGCCCCCACCTGCCTACAACTACCTTTCAGGTAGTTGTAAAGAGTGATGAGGTCTCCCCTGAGTCTCCTCTTCTTCAGGTTGAACAGCCCCAGCTCCCTCAGCCTCTCCTCATCAGACTTTCCCTCCAGTCCCTTCACCAGTCTTGCCACTCTCCTCTGGACCTGCTCCAGCACCTCAATATCCTTCTTGAAGTGAGGGGCCCAGAACTGCACACAGTGCTCCAGGTGAGGCCTCACCAGTGCCAGATACAGGGGAAGAATCGCATCCCTAGTCCTGCTGGCCACACTACTCCTGATACAACCCAAGATCCCATTGGTCTTCTCTGCCACTTGGGCACACTGCTGACTCATGTTCAACTGGTTGTCAACCAGTACTCCCAAGTCCCTCTCAACCAGGCCACTCTCCAGCCACTCATCTCCCAATCTGTAGCGCTGCAGGGGATTATTGTGGCCAAAGTGTAGGACCAGGCACTTGGCTGTGTTGAACTTCATCCCATTGGCCTCAGCCCATTGACCCAGCTTGTCCAGGTCCTTCTGCAGCATCTCCCTGCCTTCCAGAAGATTAACAGTCAGACCCAACTTAGTGTCATCTGCAAATTTACTAAGGGTAGACTTGATCCAGTACTCCACCCAGCACTGAACCCTGGAGTACACCACTAGTCACCGGACATCAACTGGATGTGGCACTATTCACAACCACTTTCTGTGCCCTGTTAAAGTCAGTTTTTAACCCAGAGAACAATACTGAATATTATTCTAATTTATCTAATTTATCAAATATTGAATACAAATTTATTGAATATTAAACAATGAAACACTGATTATGCAGATACTTAATGAAGATCCTGCAAACACATTTTCATAATGGCTAGAGGACTGGGGCCCGGATATCCAATGTGGAAAACCCTTGTAAGATGAATATAACTGCTATATAACCTGATAGAAAATAAGGATTTTTCTCTATTTTGTTTGAGAACTCTTAAAACAAAATATCAGAAAAAATATACCGTTTGTTGCAGAACTGTGACTGGAGATGCAGCAAGTCATTCAAATTAATTTTAAAAATCACAAGTTTATGACTTTTGTATTTCCCATAACTAATTTTTTTAAACAATGCTGGCCCGAGTCATGATCTTATGATTAGTGGATATTAGGCAGCTAAATGAAACAATTACTTCATCCTGTAACCTGAACACAAAGCACTTCAATAAATATCTCTATCTACTGAGCACTCTTAAATATCTGGACCTGTACTTAAGTGCCCATATAGGAAACAAGTTCTTTTGAAAGAAGACCTCTATCCTTGAAAATATAAACCTATCAATTTATTCTCTTTCTTCTTTAATGAACTATTTTTGCCATTTAAAAGGTTTCTGACAGCTCTTTCAGGATCTGCATGCATTGGAGACATCAGATTTCCAACTTCTAAATATTATGTATTTTCCTACTAAACTGATTATTCCTGAGAATTCACTTGAAGATTTTATTCCTCTTACAGTTCTAATAATTGTTTCGAGAGCAGGGAATGTCTTTTCATCAAAACTGTGGAACGTGCTTTACCCACACTGTTTTGGTCATTATTTAATTTGTAGCACAAAGAAAACATTAATATATTGACAGATGGTTGGAATATATGCTACCATACTATAAAGACCTAAACATTTTACTGTAATGTTGACTTTTTCCATTATAGTTACAAAGATCCCACTTAGAGATTTTATGAGATTGAATTCTGCTGTCTCATAATCTGAGTTTTCCTATTAACTTATTGAATATTTTTTTTTATAATTGTGGCAAGTTGATTTACTACTATTGTAGATATCTATAAATACAAAGAAATTAAGATTGTTAGATACACCACCAATAAGGGTTCCATGCTATTACCTATGAGAGATACAACAGTGTTTTCATGATCATATGTTGAATTACAGAGCCATGTGATAAACTGGCACTTTCAAAGGCCTTACTGGCTTTCTAAAAGCATCTGGAGGACAGGAGGCTTATCACAAGTAGTCAGTATGGATTCCATAAGGGGAAGTCATACTTGACTAATCTGATAGCCTTTTATGATGATAGGAATATTTGGATAGATGAAGGGACGACAGTGGATATGGTATTATTTGACTTCAGCAAGGCTTTCAATACTGTCTCCCATGGTATCCCCACAGCCAAGCTTAAGAAGTGCGAATTGTGTTATTGTGCAGTGAGGTGGATTGGGAAGTGGCTGAAGAACATAGAGACAGAGAGTTGTGATCGGTGAAGCAGAGTCTGCCTCGAGGCCTGTGACTAGTGCTGTCCCTCAAGGGTCAGTACTGGGTCCAATATTATTCAAGACATTCATCAATGACCTGGACAAAGGGCTAGAGTGCATCCTCAGAAAGTTTGCTGATGATGCCAAACTGGGAGAAGTGGCTGACACAGCAGCAGACTGTGCTGCCATCCAGAGAGACCTGGACATGCTGGAGAGCTGGGCAGGGAGAAATTTAATGCAATTTAAGAAGAGCAAGTGTAAAGTGCTGCATCTGAGGAAGAATAACCCCATGTATCTCTATAGGCTGGGGGCTGATCTGTTGGACAGCAGCTCTGGGTAAAAAGACCTTTGGGTCCTGGTGGACAGGAGGATGAGCATGAGCCAACAATGCGCCCTTGTGGCCAAGAAGGCCAATGGCATTTTGGGATGCATTAAGAAGAGCGTGGTCAGCAGGTTGAGGTAGGTTCTCCTCCCCCTCTACTCTGCATTGGTGAGGCATACGGTGTCCAGTTCTGGGCACCCCAGTTCAAGAAGGACCGAGAGCCACTGGAGAGAGTCCAGAGCAGGGCCATCAAGATGCTGAAGGGAGTGGAGCATCTCCCTTATGAGGAGAGGCTGAGAGAGCTGAGGCTCTTTGTCTGGAGAAGAGAAGACTGAGGGGGGACCTCATCAATGTCTATCAATATGTTAAAGGTGAGTGTAGGGAGGATGGAGCCAGACTCTTCTCAATGTCATCCAGTGTTAGAACAAGAGGAAAGGAAAGCCTGAGCAGGAAAGCCTGTTCCTCCTATTGTCCATACTAAAAATGTGCTACACGTGAATGTTTTCTCGAAAGTACTCCCTTTTAAGTAACAGAAAAGAACAAAGGTCACATGAGGAAAACCAGAAATTGTTGAGTAAATTTGCTATTAACCTTACCAATTTAGCCTACTCTCAAATAATCTTCTGGAATTCTAGAGAAACCTAGGAGTATGTATTCTTTTTTCTTCCTATGCACTCTAAAAACTTATCACTTTAGGTTACCATTCATGAGATCTTCTCAATAACATAGCACAGCATTTATGTTAATTTTTTTTTCATTTTGACTAAATTCCACTGGGCCTACAATTTTATTTTTTTTTTTACCAAGATCTACTCAACAACAAGGATTTTACCAGATTATCCAGACTCTGAATACTGCTGTGATGGCTGCCACTATAACTATAGCTGGTCCTCCAGAAAATAATGTGAAACACAGAATTTCATGCAAGAATGAGGGGCAGAGCACATATTTTCAATTAAAGTCCAAGAAAAATGTAGTCCTATATTGACCATTTTTGTAATGTCATTTTAGATCCTACAGATCTAAATTCCATAAATTCCATATCATAAATCATAAAGAAGCAGAAAAACATACACACCTCATGTATGAGGATGGTTAATCACATACAGACTCCAAAATCAAATAATCATTTGCTTATCATATATATATATATATATATATATAAAGGAAAAGTCAAAGTGAGAAGTCTTCAGAGTGAAACAAGATGACTGACAGAAACAAATAAAACAGTCAAGATTTTAGTATCATATGAGAAGTTCCAGTAACAAACCAAGATAATGAAAAAACCCACCCAATTTGCAAATGTTCAAGCATAAGTCACTAAATAATTAATTTTTGAGGGCTAGATCATGTAATAGGTGTTCATCACTTTACAGCATGTAGTGTGCCCCACTCAGCCAATTAAGTTAATCATCACTCCATACTTTATTAGGCACTTCTGATGAACTCTTAAATTTTATGCAATATTTTAATCTAGATCCTACCTTACAAAATAATGACTTGTGATAAAAATCTTTTTGAAATCAAGTTTTGGTTTAGTGAATCTATCTAACAAATAATTGAACAATGACAAATTCATTTCTTTCTTTGAAGCTTAGAACAAGTGTCATTCCATGGCTTGAAGAAATATCGCACTAGTGAATTAAATATAGAGAAGTGAAGGGGAGACACCATGTCTAGAATTACTAAAAAACGGTTTTATTTTCCAGAAAGCATCATAGAAACAAATAAACAGATAAAAATATAAAGATACCAGATATGAAGCAGTACAGTATTTTAAACAAGTTGTTTTTCTAAGTGCATTGCAAAGAATGAAGCCAAGAGGAAGAAACAAAGTTGGAAGAAATCCTAGTCCAAGCTTTAAGCAGGTTCTTTACCTTCTAAGAAAAAAGCTTGTGTAAAAGAGAGTGGTGCCTTTGCCTTTTCTTTTCTTTTCTTTTTTTTTTTTTTGTTAAGTGAGCTGTCTTACCATTGCAGATTTTCCCAAGTCCTTACAACTCTAATTAAAATGTGGTAATTGGTTATGTTACCTCAATTACCATGATGCATGGACATTGATACAAAGCGACACCAATTGAATCCCTTGGGTGTTATACCCCAAGGCCATCCCATTTATTGTGGCTTTATTATTTTCAATTATGTGGCTGGATGTACAGCATACTTTTAAGCCAATACAGATGGGGGTTTTGCTGGACATACAGTGTAATGTACTCATGGGATGACTAAGGGGAACAAGAGAAATAAAGAATTACCTTTTTTTTCATGACGCATAATAGTGAGATTTGTGATCAGACAAATAAATACCTCAGACATTTTCAGGACAATGGGAAAATTACAGTACCTTAACCCAAAACGCCTTAGCTCAAAATCTCAATTTTAAAAGCATGATTAATACTGTCCCTTCAATAATTAGCCCTCTCTGTTGAATAAGAAAAGAGATTGTCTGCTCCATAAAACAGATATGTTTCTCATTCAATGAAAGAGCAATCTGGAGAAAAAGCCGTTTCTCCAGTCACTGAAAAGGCAAGAATATTAATTTGCAACTTAAGAAGTGAAATCCATTAGAAACCACAATTTTGCCTCTCTCCCAGCCACAGCAATACAATAGTTTTATATAGTCTAGTACTGATAAAACAGTCCCAGAAAAGTGAATTTTAACAGTCAGCTCATTGTATCTTTCTATGCAGAGACATATCTGACCTGGACAGGACATCCTCAAACAGTGAACATCTGCAGTGGCTGGAATAATCACTGGCTGAGAAAAATATATTTTTTTAATTACATAAAAGAACTGCATATTACCACTTCCATTTAAGTGTTGTAAACATGGGGGCATGACCATGACAGAGTCTGTCCCAAATCCTTTTTAACTGTTCAGTTTTTCAAATAGACTAGACCCTCTAAAGGTAAGTTAAAGTTTCTCCAGTTTTTGAGCTCGAATTTTAGATGGTAAATTTGGTTTTAGTTGACTAAAGATTGTTGCTATAACTGTTGCAATTGCCAGACAGACTCCTTTTTCTTTTAAGGTGATTGCTAGGAGGGTCTTGTTAGGCAAACTATAAGGCATCTGTGTAAATTTGGAGCTAAAATTTAGGTGACATATAACATTGTAACAGCAAACTATGGAATGATAAATCTGGGGGAAAATAATTTGTCACAAAAAGCAGATGGGGAAATAAATCCTCTTTTGCTAAAACAGATTAGGACTGCTTCCAGTAACAGAAAAGTGTCCTATTATTTTGTGGGGTTTTTTTAAGTAATCTCTATTTAATTGTATGAATACTTTATTCTTTGTAGCTAGATTAACTTACTGAATCTAACCACACTTCATCATTCTGGAGTGATTCTTACTGATAATTTTTCATTCCAATAATAACGTTTGGTTTGTGTGAAGTACATCTTTTATTAGACTTTAGGTACTATAGAGTATATGCTTCTTGTTATTTGTATACTTACAGTGCCCACTATTGCAAAAGTTGAGCAAAATTAAACATTGCTGAAAACCATCAATGAAGACAAAAGAAACCCAGAAGCAGATAATTCCAGAATACTTTTCTAATGCTGTAAGTGGCCCAAATAAGTGACTGAATGTAAAAGGGGCAAAAACAAGACAAAGTAATATCCCAGTACACAAAAAGATGCAAGTGGCTACTGTACTTACACGGGTCAATATAATCATTTGGGCTATCTTATTTACTGTCAGCAAGTCAGATGCCACAAATGAGTCAGATGCCATCGGGGTATAAAAACATCTCATTTGTTTTCATAAATTACAGTATTTTGTGGACAACCACAAATAAAGACTTGTTACCAAGGGAAACAGTTTGTTTGCCAAGACTGGCACATCATCAAATACAGAGAGATAGGGAAGCAGAAGAAACAGTTCTGGTACCTACCCAAGGAATGACTACACAGGAACTGAGTGAAAGGAGGGGTAGAAAATGCCAACTCTGGCCAGGAAAGACTAAGAAACCTGAATCCTGCAATGGTGGGGGCATCTTTAAATGCTGAGAACACAGATAGTTTTATCAACACGAGAATCTTGTAGATAATTACATACTTCAAAGAATCATAGTATTATAAACAAGCCTAGGATGAGAGGTCCCAAAATAAATCAGCACACAATGAAAATCAGATGATTGTCATGATAGCTCTAAATGGCTGCCATTTCTCAGCAGAGAGAATTATATACCTTCTGCTCAGTGAAAGTCAACTCAGACCAGCAAATAACTTCAGAACACCTCAGGCAATGTTAGAACAAAGGAGCATGTACTTTCAGAAGTTCCAAGAGTCCAGATATCAAACAAGGTGCCATACTCATACCCTCACCATGCCTCACTTCCTGATCGATGACAATCCCAAACAGAAACACAAGACTTCTGCTGCAATTACTTTGCTCCTGCTTCAATCTCTATTGGACAGTTACAGACCCAACAGATACTCAGCTTGTAGCAACTAAAATTCAGGATTCTGAGAACTACTTTTTCTTTTTGGTTGTTGCTTAATACTGCACACATTTCCAAAATTCAACTGTTTATTCTATTGCCGGCCAGCTCATTAAACATTTTGTACACCACTAACCAACAATTTAATAGAGCTATTGATGCAATAGATTAGTAATATGACTAAAATTATTCCAAAGATGGAACTATCACAAAAATATAAGCATCATTTCTCAAGAGAATTTAAATTGATTGTTATTATGTTTTATTTCTTTATGAATCTTTTATATTCCTCAGTCTCGTATGTATTTTCTACACTATTCACTTGTCCACCTTACTTCACTGATGCCTTCACTTACTTATGTTCTCATTTAGTTATCTCCCAGTTTCCCCATCATGAAAACTCAAGAATATTGTCTGTCTGCCACTGTTGATATGGCATTTGCCTTCTTTTATTTCTTGACCTACCCCTCATTTAAACGTGAATATATTGTTTTACTTTTGTTTAACTGTTGATAAACATGCTTCCATTTTCTGTTCAGCTTCATTCTGGATCCTCACCAGTACTGCTTCTTTAATTCCACTGAAATTTCTCTGGCAATTTTATCTAACATCAGGACCTCTAATTCACCAGCCTCTGGCTTCACTTTTGACTCTCAGTAAATTACTGCCTTGTATTTTTCTGCTCTCTAGATTAATTTTTTTTAATCTCTTCTTTGGGTTATTTTTGCTAATTGTTCTTCCTTCATCTTTGGCTTTTCACTAGACAAAAGCCTTTTTCCTCACCTACTTCCCTTTCTTCCTTTTGAGATGATAGGTGAAAACCTGCAGTTCCCATTTCTGGACTGAGGGCTCAAGCAATCTCCTTTGCATCTAGTCATCAGTCTTCTGTCCATGTTTTAAATATCTCCTTCTTAGTGTTCATTAACATAAACTAAGCACAGACAAAAATAGAACTCTTTTTCTGTTCTCCCCAGGTCTCCTCTTCATGCTCTGTCAGTATGACTGTTCTCCCTCTGGTGATCTGCATCATCTACAGGCACTTACTAGCTCTATGAGAAGAATCTTAGCATCATTAAGATTTGATCTTTTTCTCCTGGTTATGTAGTGAAAACTCTTAGTTGATCTTGGTTGTTGTCAATAGCATTCTTCTTCAGTCAATACTTCCCTCTTTACATAGATATATAAGGAAAGGGTTTGTTGTTGGGTTTTTTCGTCTATACCCTTGGACAATCACATGCAACTTCATAATTTTTACACTTCTTTCAACTAGATGAAATTTTTGAGGGTTTCAATGACCCTCCACAATTATCTATGCTTCTTATATTGTCAATTGACTACTGGCACAAAACCAACATTGACAGTCCATCTGATGCCTTCCTTCCATGATATCTCTTACAGAGACACGCCCCTTTTGTCCTGAAAGTCTATTCAAACCTGTTCTTTCCTCAATTCCCATTTCTATCTCAATACCTAAAGCAAAGCAGCCAATAAACAGGCAGAGGAGTGATCCTACTTTATAACACTTGATAAAGGCAGGCAGATAACAGATTAATATTACCTTCAATGGTTCACTCCTCCACAGCATCCTTCCTCCTCACTAATTCATTTCTTGGCCTGTTCAGACTAACAGCATTTTCACTTGGGAACTGCTAGTGTTTCTGAACAATATCTCATATATCTTCATACTACACTACCATAACTAAACAAAAGTATTATAGCTTCTGTTATTTTTGTGAAGGAACTTTAATAAAAATAAGTCAAAAGTAGCATTCCACTGTTAGTCAGATAATTGCTAGGAAGCATGAAATGTCAAACATTTTTTCCTTTTATTTGCTTTATAGAAACCTAAAACATTATGTAAACTAAATATATGTCACTTGTTTTCAAATCTCATCAGGTCTCTTCGGTATATGCACTACATAGGATTATCACTGCTGTCAATGTAGCCGTAGTATACAGACTTCAGCAGTATAATAGTAGCACTAACCATGCTGTGCCAGTGTTACAGTAGAGATTATTTTGTTCCCCTATTGGTTTGTTTTATTGTTTAAATGTAGATACTGCTTTGTAATACAGTTTTATGCTTACAAAATCTGTCTCATTTATGCCACTTAATGGATGGTTTAAGCAAAGTGCTATTTTGCCTCTTAGGAATTACTTCCCTGAGATAAAAGCGAATTACTGCATCTTACTTATATACAAATAACAGAGAATTGTACATTAATACACATCAATTGCTGGAATACTAATTAAAGTCAGTCTTAAATAGTAAGTACTTGTTCAGAAATATATTTACAATGAGTGAAATCTATTTCTGGGCCCAGTTCTGGTAGGTATTGAGCAATTTGGCAATGGGAGAAGATGGTTTTCGTTACTTGACAGGACCAGATATGATGAAATTAAATATTCATCAAACATAATATGTATATTGTAGCTTTACCTTTAAAAAAAGCATTGCATTCTATTTGTCCATAGAATACAATGCTTTGTGAGAAAACTAAAGCTTCATTTGTTGGCAGTAAAACCTAGGAATGGCATCCTCAGTCAGAAGCAAACACTTTGAGATGAATGTGTTTGTCTTGCATGGAAAAGTCTCTCTCATGAAAAATGAAACTATGTAAGATCTTTTTAAAGCAAACATCACTCACCGAATCTTTTTCCAGTCTCTTCTGTAGCCTTGTTTGCCACTGGACAGCTTGCATGACAATAGCTTCCCACCTCCTCTCAAGGTTTACAATTATCAACTGCATGGACTGGTGATCTGCATTTAGGTTGCAGGTCTCCTGGTCATCCAGGAGGTGCTGGCATAATCGCAGCACAGAGGCTACCCCACGACGTCTCTGTTTGATCTCACAGCATAGAGACTGCAGGATAGAGAAACAACAGATGTCAGTGTGGAATACTTGGCAAATGAAAACTTTATTATTTGATATTTAACGGTGCCCAATCTCTGTCTTACAATATTTTTTTCATCTCTTCCATAAATTCCTACACTTAGTTGAAAAGCTTAATGTTTTATTTTCAGATAAATGCAGTCTTAATCTTAATAGCACAGGAGTAAAGCCACCTTCAGTCTTCTTCAAACAAATGCTATATATAGCTAACTGTCTCAATAATGCTGAAAGTTTTATGGTGTAGACTGGTTTATTCTTCCTTTTTTTTTTTTTTGGTTTTTTATTCAACTGGGACACATCTGAAATGAGTTACCCTGACAGTAATCAGCTTCAGAAATTCTTCAGGAAAGAACAGGGGGAAAAAAAAAATTGTAGTCATGCAATAAGAATACATATATATTTAGAAAAAAACAATACAATTATGGGTCATGAGTAGCCTGTCAGAGAAGAAACCATAAGGAAGGAGAAAATTCAGTTTTAAATTCTTTACAGATGTTTTTTGTTATCATAAAGTACTTCCAGGGTAGTTCCAAGTTCAACTAAATGTAGCAATACTGTGATAACTGTATTCTTCCTAAAGATGAGTAATTCACTGCATTTATTTCACCATACTGACTCCAGTGCTACCAAGAATGCAGTTTGACATGAACTGCATGATGGGAGACTATCACTAGGCCCTAATATTGCTGAATATTAGTGGGACACAGGATATGTTGGTTATAGGTCAGAAACCTAACTAACTATACTAAGAATCATATTGAACAGCATATTAAATAATGCATCCTACGCCAAAATTAAAAAGAGTTCTACTGCCTAGAAGCAATTAATGACATGGCATGCTTCTGAGCATGGGTTTATCCACAATCACCCCATACTATCATTCAACATCAAATCAGGATTTTATTAATTCATATTTTGTTATAGTAATAATACCTATGAAGCTGGGGTACAGAATGCATGAACGCATTGGAGGATGACTCCTTCAGCCCAGATTCTGATACTCTATACTTTTGTAGCATTGCCCAGTTCAATTATTCAACTGTTATCGTAGACCTGTGCTGCTTCTCAATTTAACAGGACTGTGCTCCACACGTGGAGCTTTCCAGATATTTTAAATTGCAACTTGCTGACATCTGTTTCCCTGAAAGTGCATGACCCCATGAGAAACTATGAACTATCATCTTTTTTTTAAGAAAGGGTATTTGCCTTTAAGCTTCCAGTTATCATAATGAGCAAATCAAAAAGCACCACTTCATCTCTCAGAGCTGATCACAACTGTTACCTGATAAAAAATCAAGATCCGTCTTCCTGAATTTTATTAGCGAAACAATAACATAATAAAGAAAGTTAATTCAAAATCCACATTTTGAGATAATTTTTTCCTTTAAAAATGGAATTTATACTTAGAAACATTGTACCTCAAAGGAGTATTTTGCTGCTGGAAGCATGTGCTTGATCAATAATATTAAGCTGAAAGTCTGAAGCAAAACATTGGTAAACACATCTACAGATACATATATTTTCTTTGTCTATGGATTGTGCGCAAGCCTTTTTTTATTATTATTTATTCAAAGCCTTCAAGAGAAATGATGATTAAACCCACAAACATAGCTGAATTGCTAATCTACTTCCACTGGCACAATTGGGCTGTTCCAACAGTTAACAGATTGCTTATTAATCAACAAGGGTAAACAAGACAATGCAATCTCATTTAAAGCAGAAGTTTTAAAGCCTAAACGTATTTGTGTTCAAAATGTTAATCCCGATAAGGCTTCATTATAAGATGTCTTAAAATGATTAAGTATGTTTCATTGTAAAGTACACTGAGTAGTATATTAGCAGGTGGACATTTCAAACAGATGTTCCACTTATTTATATAATGCATTCTATAGCTATTTAAATTACCCTAACTCTGTAATAGCTAGAATTCTATTACTTATATAATGAGAGAACCCTGTACCTTTAATATTTCTGAATTTTAAATAAGGTGAATGACAAATTCCCAAACTACTATTTATGGCAAAATATGACTAGGAATTTTATTATTCAATTTATACCAGAGCTGCATTTTCACTTATGTTTCCTGAACTTGCCCTTATTTATTTGCCTAGAGTTTATTACTAGTTTCTTTCATAGTTCTTGATGTGACCACCACGTATGGCACATTTCTTTGCTGATGTTGTTCATTAGCTTAAAGTCACATAGAAAAAAACCAAAGCAACCAAAAAAACCACCTACCTAAAGATTAAGTCATGGTTCTTATTTTATAACAGCTAAGTAATTTAACTTTACAGAAGTGATGGTAAGTTATATAGTAATGGGATTCAAATCTATGCAGATCTGCATTAACTTCATGGAAGTCAGTACAGCTCAGAATATGGCCCCATAACATTAACTCACCATGATTATGTCATCCCTTATAAATATTGTTCCTTTTCAATACAATACAATATAATATGATGAGGTAAGGGGTATTTAATTCGTAAGCTATTATATAGGACTTTCAGTGAGGCCTTTACATAGTGTTATCTGAAAGCAGAGCTACAGCATCCAAGTCATTTCTAATTTACATCAATTTTACACCAGCATAATAACAGTAGCTTTACTGAAACTATTTCTGATTTACATGGCTGTGACAGTACAATTAGGCCTATGGCACTTTTGTTTCAATTTTATTACATGATACTATGGTTAATATTAAACAGGAGAAGAATTAAGTGCATGTACCTAACTGTGTTGAAAAAGTTGGCTGTAGCAGCAATGCTTTAAAAGACAGAGAGCTTAGTCTCTGTAAAGACATCATTAAAGATGTAAAGACATCTTTAAACCCTATATAGTCACACCAGTAATAATGAATTTAAGAAGTATTAAAATCTGGTATACAGTGTCCTAAAGGGACACAATAATTGCCTGTATTCCATGACATGACATCTCACAGTGTTGTGTATTCATCCATGTTTTGCTATTGTTAAAATGACATGTTTGTATAAACCCCTGTCACTATGGCAATTGCACATGCAAAGTATGCTATGAGGACCACAGTTACTTTAATTTTTTTCAACATACATTCTACATTGTAAATTAACAGCTATAATTCATTATTAAACAAACAAACAACAAAAAATGCCAAACCAAAACAACACAACAAAATTTAAAAGATTAAAAAATGATGGTGAGTAGCTCTCCTGAGCCTTGGGCCTGATGGTCTACATATGCTATAGTAAGATACTGGGTACTTGACAGTTCAAAAAATTAGGAATTGGTCTAACAGTAGAATGAGGAACATCAGTTCAGTTCACTTAGTTCCCTGTGTGTGCAGAAGATTTGCTGAAGTATAGATTAAGAGATCAGGTATTTTCATTTGTAGTTCTTTACATTATGGTGTGTAACTGTAAATACAATCCAAACCTTTGCAAGTGTGGAAGAAAGACATTCACTTAAATCATTTGCAGCAAGAGTTTCTTGCTGAAAAATTTATACAGAGTAACTGCAGCTGCTATGTATGAACTTGACTTTGTGTCTGTGTCCTTTACTTTGCAACAGATACCCTGATAACATTGAGACTATAACTATAACTCACTATAATGTTATTATGAGTCATGGTTTCCCATACTGAGGATTCCTGTCCATGCTTCTAGAATCTTGGAAGATTTTTCTTCCCTCTGCCTACTCCTATTTTCAGTGCTTTGAAGTTATCACCCGCATAGCTAAAAAGGGCTAGCTGAAACTACTTTCACAGCTTGTTAATACCATGTCTTAAATCATCTGGAAAAGCCCCTGCTGAGTCTAATGACATCAAACAGTCTTTCCAAGCCATGGGCTAATGGCACTATCTATGAGGATGGAAGTAGCCATGATCTGAACAGAAGGTGCTCTGCACAGCTGTGTGACTCAGAAATGAATGGCATATGATCAGAAACACGTGTGCAGCTTTAGGCAGTGCCAGAAAATATATGAGGAAAAGAAAGGTTGGAAGTTGAAGAATATTGGAACCCTTCAAAACCCAGTTCCTCTCCAAACCTCAGCCTTCCTGCAGTATATAGGATAGGAAGTTGGCTTTCTCCCACAACATGCAGATGAGTTGTCTACTGAAGCAGTGTTACATCAAAGTACTTGAGCAAGTGATTAATATTAAACATTTAACAGTATTATTGGTCTCAGTGAATTCTATGGGACTACTTGTGCTTAAAAAAATAGTTTTAAAGCCAGTTATAGATCAGTTTAGTTCACTTAATCCACATGTAATCACCCCATCAAATGCTGATATGATTTTTTTTTATTTATATCTCATTTGGGGAATTCATTTTTATAGGATGTGAAGGTGGGAGTTGTTTCAACCATTCCTATCTTTTGTTCACTCTATAATAGGAGTAATAAAGGTCCATGTAGAGATGCACAGAGCTTTGAAAATAGTTGTAAGATGACAAATTGTAATTTACACAGATGGATTTTCTTTGTGTGTTCAGGTTCAGAAGAAATGCCAAAGTATTCTGAGGTGAATGCATTTCTAGGCTTATGTTGTGCTTCCTTGTGTGTGCAATAGTGGGTGTTTTTAGGAAAATGAAAGCAGCTCAGCTGCAGATAAATTTGGAACACGGAGATATAAGAGGAAGTTTCTGTCTAACCTTGGTCTGTTAAAGGCTACCCTTTCTCCTTTTAAAGGATGTGGGTAGGTGTGGGAGGGAAGGACACCCTTTCAATTGCATCAGTTGTTGCCCGAGGGAAGACAAAGTGAAGATGAAACTGTTGCTATTTAGTATAACAACCATATACAGAAATTAAGGGGAAATCTGAGAATGGAAGTTACCCTTCTGGTACAACAATTAAACTGCAATTCTTAAGATTTTTGGCTAGTTTTCAAAAATGCTAATGTAAAACTTCTAAGTGTTGTGGCTAACATCACTAGTACATCAATAAAGAGAAAAGAGGAAACAATATGCTTGCACAGTGTTGGATAAAATGTAGTTTTCAGTGTTTTCTGTGAAATGGCAATGCCTGTTAGATCTTTTCCTGTCAGAGTGATCCCTGTATTTCAAATTTCATTCTCACATGACACATGGTAAAAATAAAAATTTCTGTTTCTGAATGAAAAAGAAAACAATTCCTAAAAAAAAAAATAATATTAGCAATTAATTCCTCAAAATAAAAAAGCTAAATGACAAAGATAGGAAATGAATGATGACTTGTAAACTTCTAGAAAAATACTGCCAAACCTGTATGCTTTTCCTGATTTCAAGGTTAAAAGAAAATGTCACCTAATATGGGAACTTTACTCAGTTGTATAGTGTGGGACTTAATCTATACTGAAGCTAAACATTCTATAAGTATGCAGTGAAGTGCAAAAACCAGCAATTGAAAAAT
Organism: Corythornis vintsioides; assembly: GCA_025447755.1. NCBI lineage: Eukaryota > Metazoa > Chordata > Aves > Coraciiformes > Alcedinidae > Corythornis > Corythornis vintsioides. The sequence continues at coordinate 6,656 of JAOEGS010006713.1, read as the reverse complement.
GACATGATTAAATGGCACAACATGCAATCATTTGCTCTCAATTATATCAATGTATCTTCTTCATTTCAAGGAGTCAGGCAGAAATATTGTTTTTTAAATGCCTCTATTAAATTGGGCACCAATAATAAAACAGATGAGAGTCCTAATAAGCTAATTTACGTAACATACATCACACACCACAAAACTATTTTCTTCAAAGAGGTTTGTTCATAGATTTGTCTCCTAGTTGTCACCAGTCTTGGCTGTATTAAAAGATTTTAAAGGCACAAAGCTTGTAGACCGTTCAGTAGAAAACCTTTGTATTTAACCCTTGAGAGATATTTAATGCTAATTATGGAAAAAGTATTGATATCATATCTTTGCTGTCACATTTTATTACAATGATGGTCATAACAGAATCTTGGACTGACATTTTAGAAATATCTAATTGCAAGACAGAAATACACAATGACAGTTTAAAGTAGAATATTACTTCTTTCAAAACAGTGAACTGGTTCTCTTTATTTAAAAGCTGTCCTTTTAATAGCATTAAAACCACTAAATTGCTACACTGATCGTATGTCTCTCTAACCTACTGCTTAGCCAAGTATTACAGTATCTCTCTTTCAAGTCTGAGCACAATTCACTATATTCCTTGTGAACCATGCCTGTTTCTATACATATGAAAAATGGCAATGAATTAAGAAAAAAATAATTCACTTTTGCACTGGCTTAAAAAAATCTACATAGGTGTTTGCATTCTACATATAATCAAGTGCATATATTAATTCATTCATCTCAGTAGCATTAAAAATTGCATGGGAGTTTGTGTTTATTTGCTATCAATAATGCAAGTAAATTAATTAGGTAAATATATTTATTACAAATACAAAATTTATTTTTTAATAGTATTTGAAAAGTATCCATATTCTTTCTCATTTTTCTCTAGAAGTACAAAATATATGCATTTAACTCAGTAACAATCCAGAACATATGATTCATTTCATAGAAGTTGATATTATATCTGTACAGCAGTCTTTAATTTCTCTGTTCTATTCCTTATGCTCATTTAAGTACTTCAAAATATTTGTTTGTAAGAATATAATTCAATGGTCTGTTATTTAGCTCATATTCCCATGTAACTGGTAATATGCAATATAATTCTCTTCATAAATTAAAAATATCATTAAAATTCTAGATGTATAAAACAATATGAAGATTAAGTTACTATAAAAGAATCTATAACAGCTTACAGATTGCTTGTATCATTACAAAAGCGCTGGTATCTATTACAGTGTCTCCCTGGAATAAAGAATGCACTTTTGGCAATAATCTTTTAAAGAAGTGCCCATTATTGTTAAGATGCTCCTATCTTAGCTCTAAACTATTGTGCAATTACAGAAAGGTAATTTTTAAAAATAAACCAGGGTTGGATGTAAATGCATCTTTCCTACTGAAATACAGCATGTTTTTTTTCAAGCCTTCTTTTTCTTATATTGCATACAGGTGATTAATCAGATTCATTTTCACACTGAAATATTTTAGAGCTATTTATTACACAGCAAAGTTGAAGTTAACTTCATTCCAGGGGATAAACCAAGTAATTCAGACAGAGATATCAGATGTGATGGCAGGAGTATCCATTTTTCTAGTCTGACATTGTTTGTGTTTATAAATGCCTTCAGTTCATGCCCACTTTTCAATCAATTTGAGAAGTTCTCTCTCCAGCAAAAAAAAAAAAAAAAGATCCAAAGGATAAATATTGAATAGTGACAACATTTGTTAGGGCTTCCTTTTTTGGCTCCAGATGTTGAAAGAAAAATAAGGGAAAGCATAGACAGATAGGATAAGTCTCAGTGCTATGTTTTGCTTTTGTAATGAATCCTTGAACCACGCTACCCAAAAATCCATTTGCCTGTAGCGGACATTACAAACTTAAAATTTTTGCTAGATCACAACACTGGGCAGAGTTTCAAATTAATGTGAGTGAAATTCAAGAGATTTACTCAAAGTGTTGGTGGAAACTTAACAAAATCAGTAAAGCATAAATTTGGTTCAACATTACTTCCAGTTGTTGGAATTCACTTAGAATTACAGCTTAAAAGAAAACAAGATGCTTCTCAACATACATCATAAATTAGATGAAGAAGAAACCCCCTGCAGCTGCCTAAAAACTTTAGGTATAAGAATTTCAGCCATCTTTAAGTTAAAAGTTTAAAACTGTTAAAACTTTGTATCCTGCCTCAGAGTTAAATCAGAGACTTTAAAGAAAGGAATTCCTTGCATGTACATATCAATATCTGTAACCCTCAAGCTGAGGTTCAGATCTTTATAATATATTTACATCATTTCTTAATCAAATTTCCCCCCAGATAACAGAGATGCATTGTTGATGTACCTGGGCAAAGGGCCTGGTATATTCCAAAATGTAGTGAGGGTTTACCCTATTCCTAATTACACGAAAAAAATTGTGACAAACACATTTTAATAGGAAAACAATGAATTTAAAATATAATACACTGATCTTTTTGGAGACTTCAGGACAAGCTGGGTGGTAGGAAAGGGGAAAATACACACATTTAAAGAGTAGGGAAAAAAATATTTCCTTTGGATTTTTTCTTGTGTCAGTGAAGCAAATTTAGCCTGCATTGCGAAATGAACAGTTAAGATGCTCCGGGGTAAAGAGAGAAAAATATATTATGATGCTTTCATGATATATGCTAATATAATATATTAATAGTATATGCACAAGGAATGCAAGTAAGCTTTCCTAGAAATGGTGTTCCTCATATTTAAAAAAAAAAAAAAAGGCATCCTCAAAATGGATGTCATTAAAACATAAAACAGTAATTTTAATTCTTTTGCCATATCTTAATCATAAATATACACACAGACACATGGGGTTTGTTTGTTTGTTTGTTTTCAGCTTAAGGCAAAACTAATAAGAGATCTTAGTTGCAGCAGAATTAACCAGAGCCAGGCAGCACTGGCACTGGAAGCCACAGGTAAGTTCACTCATATCTGAAGTAGGCTAGCCTACCTCAGTATCTTCCTTGAATAAATATGTTTTAGACAAGTGTTCACATAAATATGTTAAATAAACTTTCCTCTTGTCCTAGTTTAGGCAGACATGACTTTGACATGCACAGTTTAGTCCCAGGGATATGATAAGGCTAGAACTAGAAGTGAGAACAGAAGAAGGAGATAATGTCAAGATGAACTGTGAACAGCAGACAAAAAGCTAAGGGTTGTCAAAAGCCAAGTGTTTGGATCAGGTAACTAACTGTTTCTTTATGTTAGTCTTAGAGGTTCAGCATTACTCATATTACTGCACCTTCAACTGCCATCCTTCCATTGTGTGCACAAGAGGACTGGGGTAAGAAGGCTGGGTAGGAAAAAAGCAGAGGGAACAAAACAGGCTTTCCTTCACAAAGATTAGACTAGAGAACACAGTGAGGCATCTCTTATTGTACAAAAACATGAAGTGTCACTGTGATAAAGGGAAAGGTGGTGCACTACAAATGACATTACATCATCAAACATTGGCAAAATACACAGAAAATGCATCACCTCCAATTTTATGAGGTGAGGAAAGGCAGCACTTTCCTAACAGACCAGTAACGGAATCATCCTGCAAAAGACAGGAATCCACATAGATTTGTTGTTGCTGTTGTTTTCCATTTAATTTATGCAGTAAACATAATCTAAGTCACTCTGCTGTCTCTAGCAGTATGTTTCCAGTCTGCAAATCCCATTCCTGACTGACATCTCTTACTTGTGATACATAATATACCTGATAGAGTATTGCAATAACACTTCAGAATGTATACCAAAGGCCTGTTCTTTTCACGCTCATATTCTTAGTCATACTGAATTACACTTCACCCTGCAAATAATTCTACTAAAACCAATGAGTTTCCTGGCAGTATGAAATTATTTTTAGTGTACGTTAAAGACACTAATACAGTCTATAACACTGTTCCACTATTGGTACTATGATCTATTAACTTACATGCAAAGATGAAACTTGGGAAAACCTGTCCAGTACTGAAACCAAAATTAAGCAATGGTCTATTAGGTCAATGATCCAACACTTCATTAGTAGGATTTAATGGCTCCAGAGAACAGTATTCAATCAATAATCCACTAATATTGGAGAGATTTTCACCTGAAAATGCAATGCTATGGCTCCAAAGGGGCAGTTATAAACAATCAAATACATTTTACAATCACAAGCAGTAGTATGAAGTAGACCTTAATAGACAGTGCAGTGAATTTTTATTAACTCTTGTATTTCCAGTCCACATTGTACATTATGTTATCACTAACAAAAGGAATAAAGCTTATAGGCCAACCAAAGTAGTGACCCCCACTGTAAATTAGTGCAAGTCAGTCTTGGCTTATTTTTAGGGGAAAAAAAATCATTCTCTTTTTATTTTTTCATCTTTTGCTTTGTTTTAACTTTTCTTGTCCTACTCCAGGTAACAGAAGAGAAAGATTCTGTTTTTTGCAGTAAATAGATCTTCAAGGCAATAGCAGGACAAATAGGCAGACACATTTTGAAGGAGTTATTTGGGTGGGTCAAAAGAAGAAACCAATTATATCTTCCAATGATAATTACAGTAATAAGTGATGGAACTGAGAATGTTCTCTCAAAAAAAGGCAAGTCAGCTATTTCCATCCATCTGATATTTCAAAATGCCATGACTGAGCTCAAAGTCTGCAGGTGTCATTGATGCGAAAGGCTTGGGAAAGAAGCTGTAAGCTGTTTGTCACTATGAAGCTGCAAGTTCTACTTTATAACGGTCATTTTGGGACACTTTTTTGGGGGGGACACACTGTAAACCAGGGAATCTTCTGTGTCAGTCAGATTGAGTCAGACCTCAAGTCTTACAAGTCAACTCATGACATGAGAATTAAATGCAGACCATCACAGTACAGTAAGACAGGGAAAAAAAGTCCATTGCCTCTTTCTCAACATTTTAAGTTAACAAAAGCACTGTTTGAAAGAAGCTGCCTACTGGACATTTAGGAGGTCTGAGAGAGAAATTTGGTCTCATCTTTTCTGGAGAAAAAATAACCCCATTGTTAGTGTGAGAGAACCTCACAGATATTACCGAATCACAGGATAATAGTCACGGTTGGAAAGGACCTCCTAGATCACCAAGTCCAACCATACATATTAGCAGTAAATCTTTCTGAGCAGGAATTGCCATTGCCTCAACACCTTCGAATCCTTCAAGTCTTAAAGACATTCCTGATGATTCCTTGAAGTGGGATTTATCTGAGCTAATGGAGGATTTGGCACTTGGGCACATTTAGAAGCAGACATTCTGAACAGAGTACATCTTCTCCATAGCCTGCTGCCTAAAACGGGACAGATGAATTGCATCACACCTTAATATCTAAATATGGTAATCACAATGGAAAAAAGAAAAGCAGACACATTCAGCAGGATCTGAACTTCAAATATAAGCAAGAAACAGTGGTAAATGCAAAGAAGGTGTCTCTTTTAATGACATATGAAAATGGAATATACTGAGCAATAATCTAGAGGAAGGAAGTGATGCCTTGTGGTGAGCACTAGAGTAGGGTCACCATATCTGGGTGCTATCCTAACATAGCCATTGACTTTCTGTGATATCCTGGAAAAATCACTTAATCCCCATGAATTTTATTTATCTGGCTTGTAAAAGGGGGATAATAATAGCTACTGTAAAGGTTGAGTTGGGCTTAGTTCATTAATGCTTGTACAGCAACCCTCAGCGCCCAGACTAGGTAGTACTATAGAAATGCTAAGTATTATTGCTACACAGCAACATCCCCAAAGTAACACAGTAGTACAGTATTGAAGATAAAGAATACTTCAATTAATATGGAATGATAATTTCCTACTAGTTAATTTAACACACACACACACCCCAGATACATTGTTCTCATCTTGGGTCTCAACTGTATGAGAACTATACATTCAAATCATCCTCCAATTGCAAAATGAAAGGAAAACACTTGAAAAATAAAAATAAATTAAAAAAGTTTTTCCTAAGATATGCATAATTTAAACCATAACATTATGGAATGAAAATCAACGGCATTGTTGAGCTTATTCTATTAAAAAAATGTTTCTCTGTGTACAGTGGCTATGTGTATAATCGGGATGGTGCAGCACAATAAATCTCCATTAGGAAACAATGATTCACTTACCACAGTGAAAGCAGTAGTAAGGTTAAACTCTTAAGTGGATAGTAAGTCAAAGTAAACCCCAGCAGGTTTCCTACTATTGGCATAGCTAATGTTTTTGAAAATGTTCTAAATGTTCTTTTTCAAATATATGTATTATACATTGCAGTATTGTTAATGATATCAATTTTCTCTTTTATACACTTCCCCAGGAGATCAGTGAAGAATGGAAAACTTACTTATAGAGGATTTGGGATTTAATGACACAAAGATGGTTTAATATATATGACAAAGTAATGTGCTCTCACCATATTTGATAGGTAATTATTTCTTATACTCTAATGGCTACCATTTTGAAAATAATTAATGTATTATTTATGCAATTAATAGATAATCAACCGAGTAATGAAATACTCTAGTTACATCATGGTGGGTGATACTATCCTGCTTAACATCACTTGAATTCTTGGCATGACATTATGTCATATATTATATTA